>SKCR01012983.1:0-34593 GCA_019454045.1 Zanthoxylum bungeanum
TTGGGATGTGTATATGATAACATGGATTGACACTAGAGCAAATGAGAGAAATTGTTGGGGTTGGTGCTCTGAGCGCCAATCCTGATCGTATTTATGTTCGAATCATGAATACGGGCAATACCTTTTTCCATAATATTACTAATTTAATGGAAGCACCTCTTGTCTTATATAATATATATTCAATCTAATTTCGATTAGATTGATTAGATTGAAACTAAATCTAGTTTAGTGATATGTATATATATTAGACAAAGACCCTAGGATTTACAACGTAGTGCGCAGTTACAACATAGTTTGTAATTGACATTGGGAAGTGTCACTATAAGTTGTATATCCTTAAATTAAGTTCCTGGTCAAGATTTACTAACACGGGTCGGTTAGTAAAATCTGTTGAGACCAGTACATGTCGTATATCGGACTTGGTCCGATGGTTTATCCCAATGAACCATGAGTATTGGGAGACTCGTATAGACGTGTAGGTGTTTATTTGATATACACTGAACGACTCACCGAAGATTTCCTAATAGATGGTACACCAATGTCAATAAGAATCTTCTCGGGTTGAGTAGCATAGTGATTCTTTGACTTGAGATACCACTGTGGATATACGAGTTATCATCCACACTTAGATGGCAGTCACGTCACTGATCTATTTAGATCAGACCTCCGCCTGTTCGTTGGGTGTGGACTCATGCTCATGATATCCTGTGAGTATCAAGAAAGGATCCGTCAGTTCTGTGTACAGAGCATAGGTAGTCCAAATGCGATTAGCAATATGTTAAATCTATGACCATAGTATACTTCAGAAGTAGTTCCGAATGTTATTAGAGATTGCTAATTGATACGTCGACGAGATTATTCTTATAGAGATTTGACGTTTTCATCTATCTCTGGAATAATCAGGATACCTGTGACAGAGGGATTATACGTATGCAGTGACCTCGACCTGTATGATTCAGCGAGTTTATCCGTGGTCGTCATAATTTACGGGTGGGTGAATTATGAACACGAAATTGGATTTCGTGACGGATATGCCTGAATCTAGAGTCTCACTAATGAAATATACTCGTAGAGCACTAGGGCAACTGTTATGAATAATACTGATTATTTATAACTCGTTTAATGGTTAAACGAATAATACATGCAATCGGGACCTAACGGTCATTTCCGAATTAATGTGTATTTATATTTAATATTTGATATTATTAAATACACTTTAATTAAATATCAAATTGTGATATTTATCATTAATATATGTATTTGAGATATTTAATGTAAATATAATACATATATTTGAGATATTTATATTTATTATTTAATTATTTAATTGTTAAATAATTAATTAATTAATATTACAAATATCTAAATAATGATTTATGCTTTATTATGGCAAGTTTCCATTGGAACAAATTTTGATTTGCTTTATTAAAGTTAAAGTGTTAACTTTAATTTTCCAAAAGGTGGACTAATAGAATCAAACAAAATTAAATAATTGTTATTTTTTTCCTTAAATTTCGGCCATAGTGAAAGATTGTATATCAAAATTGTTTTGATTAATTTTTCATACTAAGACAACTTCAACAAAATTATTACAAAGAGAGTTGAGAGAAAATTGAAGAAAGAAATGAAGAACAAAGCCAAAAATTGAATTTTTGTAAGTTTCTTACACTTTCTTCTACATAGAAAATGTTTCTATAATTCTTAACTTCAAATTGTGTTGTTAAGTTTGTTTCTCTACTCTTTAAGTTTGTAATTAAATTTGTTGGAAGCTTGTTTGAGGATGTTATGCATGTATGATTAATTTATGAGCTTATTAGTGTAATTAAGCTTAAATAAATTAATTAGAAATTAAAGTTGCCATTCTAGAGTTGATTAGCCATTCATAATTAACCTAGAATTGTTCTTGAATTAATTTCATGATGGTGAGACTTAATTGGTGTGGTAATTGAAAGATTAAAGTATTGAATTTTATCAATTTAATGTAAATTGTCCAATTTGAGTAATTTATGAAATTAGGGTTCTTAACCCATTCAAATTTTGGGGCTTTTCATATATATGATATAATTTGATGTATATTTGATGTGTGTCAAATTTGGGATTGATTGGATTTGATCTTGATGTGTTTTGAACAAATTGGGCAAAATTACAATTAATGAAAAGTTCAGGGGCTGTTTCGTAATTCTGGAAAATTACTGGGCAGTTTGCTCAAATCTGAAAAAGTTTCTGGTTTTGTTGCAAAATTGTAAAAATTATTTTGGGATTGATTTGGAATCAATTAAATATGTAATTGACATATTTAAGACTAAAATGATTAAATTATAAAACTTTGGGGTCTTATTGTAATTAATGATAAATTAGATTTTCTGATAAAAATTCAGTTTTTATTTATTGAGTAATTAGAATAAATTAGTTTATTTTAATTGCCAAAGAAAAATATTTATCGGAAATAATTTCGGAGTGAAAATACGCGAAAATGGTGAAAAACGGCGTTATCGGATAACGACAGCCCAAAAAGCGAACTGGTCACTGTTCGGGCAGCCTACGTATTGTCCAAATATTTTAGGGGCTGATCTGGGCAGTCCCCATGAGCATTGGTTGTTCGGTTCGGACGGAAACGAGTTTTATGCTATTTTACGGAAAAACGTTTTCGTAAAAGTTTCGCAGTGTTTCTACATTATTTATATCGTTATTTGATATCGAATAAATATGTTTAGGTGAAATATGAATGAATTATTAATATTTGATATTGAATAATTTATTCATAAGTTTAAAAATTTTAAACTACGATTTCACCCGAACCGCGCTCCTTCCGCTGCGCCTCTCTGATTTGACCCCAACCATTGACTCCAACATCTTTGTTGATTTCAGTACCACTTTTCAAGGTGATGGCTTGACATTGCTCATTCCTCGGTTCCTTGGACCCTCGGTTCCTTGGATTTGGTTCTGTATTGCTGGAAGATTTCCTGGTGGTCTGTAACTCTGAGCATTGGCCAGTTGTCCAATCTGATTCTCCAATGCTTGATAGAAGCAGATTGACTTTGAAATATAGCATCATATGCTGCTTGTTGCTTTTTGAACATCTCCGCAATCCATTCTTTCATTTCTGGTTCTTTTTCAAACTCCTGGCTTTTGTTCTGTTGCTGGAATCCAGGTGGTGGATAGTTCTTTTGCCATTAAAGCTCCTCCAGCAGCAGCATCGATTGTGGTTCTCATTATTCCAGAAAGTCCATTATAGAATGTTTGGACTTGAAGCCATTTTGGAATCTCATGGTGAGGACATTTCCGTAGCAAATCTTTGTACCTTTCCCAAGCTTCGTAGAGAGTTTCTGATTCTTGTTGCACAAAGGATGTGATGTCATTCCTCAGCTTTCCGGTTCTGGCTGGTGGAAAGTACTTTGCAAGAAATTTGGTGGCTAAAGTGTTCCAAGTGGTGATAGAACCTGCTGGTAGTGAATGTAGCCAAACTTTAGCTATGTCCTTCAAGGAGTATGGAAAAACACTCAGTCTCATTGCTTCTTCAGCTTCTCGGTTGTAATTGAAAGTGCCGCAAACTTCCAGGAAGTTGCTGATGTGGGTATTAGGATCTTCAGGTTCTTTTCCCCCAAACTGCACTGATTGCTGAATCATCTGATTGCAAGTTTTGATGTCACCTGTATTTGCTGGTAAGAGAGGAAGTACAATACAGGAAATGAGGCCATCAACCACCGGAATGGTTCTATCTCGAATGAGAATTGGTGGTGCAACCTCCAAAGGTTCAGGTTCCATGTTAACAATTGCTTCTTCTTGGCCTTCTCGCCTTCCCTTCTCAACTGTCTGATGGTTCTTCCAATCTCTGGGTAAAACGGTCGTAGTTCAAAGCTTCTGGTTCTCTCATGAAGGATCTGAGACCTGAAACACAAGAAAACTGTAAATAGCAATAGATTAATCTAAATAGCAATAGTAATAGTAAATAGCAATAGATTAATCTAAATAGCAATAGCAATAGATTAATCTAAATAGCAATAGTAATAGTTCAAAGCTTCTAGATTAATCTAAATAGCAATAGTAAAAGAATTACCTTTCACCCTAGCAGGAGGAAGTTACCTCCTCATGGTGAATAGTAAAAACTGTAAAAAGTAAAGAAAGTAAATTACTATTATTACAGAACGTAATTAAAATTTAATTACAAAACTGAAATTAAAAGAAACTAGAGAGAAAACTCCCTATTTACATCAAAGAAATGAGAGAGAATGATACATCTAAAACTGAAATCTCGAGCTCAATTTATAGGCGCGGATAGGCTACGGGCGTCGCGGCGCCAAGAGTTATAGAGTCACGACGCCGGCTCTTTTTGGCGTGGCACGCTGAAATGATGACACGTGGCGATTCTGGATAAGGAGATAAGGCGACACGTGGCAAGGCGGCTGAGAGCTCAATTATTAGACGTGGCATGACGTGGCACTGACGTGGCGACACGTGGCGAAAGGGAGTGTCGACACCGTAGGATTGCGACACGTGGCACGCTGTGATTGGTTGATGATGACGTGGCGCATTGACTCGGTCAACTGGTGATGTTGAATGATGACAGAGTTGTGATGACGGGCGGTGACGTGGAGTGACACGTGGCACACGTGGCAATGGTGATTGTCGGCACCGTAGGATGATGACACGTGTCACGGCGCACGTTAGCAAATCGACTGTGATGGTGACACGTGGCACGTTAGCAAAGTCAAACTCTCAAATTCTGACCCGTTGACCCGGCGCACGTTGTGGACGCTGGTTTTCGCCCGAGGTCCACAATCAGAATTTGTAGGTTGGGGGCATTAGCGATCCTGCAAAAGACAAAGGTAGAGTGAGCGGGAGTAGACTACCCACCGGTGTGGTGGGTGCCGTGGGCACTCCGACGCTCAGTCAGTAGCATGAAATGAGCAGTAAATATGAAAAATGTAAAAGTAAGGTTTAATGTTACCTTGACTTCATTGATGGCCGTGAGGGCAATAGAAATGTTTAAAGAGATAGAGGGTTCAGAGAGCTTGTGTCCCAGAGCCCAAGCTTCTGAGGGAGAAGTCCCGCCTCCAAGAGTTCAGAAACCCTTCCATTTTATATATTCAAGGAGTCACTTTACAGTTGGAGATATAAGTTGTACACTGATGGTGGGATCTTCAATGTGCTGACATTTCTGGCAAGGGAGCCCACAAATGTCCTGGATTCAACTTTCATCACTTCAGCGCTGAAGAAGATTTGCATGTGAATTATGCTTTACGCTAGGCAAGATGAGGGAAGAGTGGTTGATCAATTATCCGTAAGCATGTGGCAATGATTTATATTCAATAATGTAAGGTTTTATGGGTGTTGATGTGAAAATATGTATTTACCCTCGGGTCCAAATTTGGCCCGTACAGTTTGTTCCCTACTCTTTAAGTCAAAAAGTTTTTGACTTGAAGAGTAATATGTCGAGTGAAACAAGAAGTACGAGTATCTGTCAAGAATACATAGTTCTTACACGACAGAGAAATTCAACAACGTATTTTGGACTAAGAATAGTCCAAGTCTTCAACTTGTCTTGGCATGAGCCAGAGGATATCCTCGGTCGACTGAACCAGATAAAGCCAGGATAATCATTTGACTCTTCATGAGCCACGGGGGATGTCCCTAGTCGACTGATCCAGATGATGATCAGGATAATCAATTGACTCTACATGAGCCATGGGGGATGTTCCCAGTCGACTGATCCAGATGATGATCAGGATGATCTCCATGCTACTGGTTAAAAACCATAGGAGTCTTAAAATTTTTCAAGACCAGATGAAGGTCATATGCCGAACTTGACTCGTCATGAGCCATGGGGATGTTCCCAGTCGACTGATCCAGATGATGATCAGGATGATCTCCATGCTACTGGTTTAAAAACCATAGGAGTCTTAAAATTTTTCAAGACCAGATGAGGTCATATGCCGAACTTGACTCGTCATGAGCCATGGGGGATGTTCCCAGTCGACTGATCCATGAGATCAGGATGATGATCTCCATGCTACTGGTTAAAAACCATAGGAGTTTACAATGTCGTCTGACCAGATGAAGGTCATATATTGACTCTACTTGAGCCATGGGGAATGTTCCCAGTCGACTGAACCAGACGAAGGTTCAGGATAATCTCCATACTACTAGTCAGGGACCAGTGGAGTTTACAATGTCGTCTGACCAGATGAAGGTCATATATTGACTCTACTTGAGCCATGGGGAATGTTCCCAGTCGACTGAACCAGACGAAGGTTCAGGATAATCTCCATACTACTAGTCAGGGACCAGTGGAGTTTACAATGTCGTCTGACCAGATGAAGGTCATATATTGACTCTACTTGAGCCATGGGGAATGTTCCCAGTCGACTGAACCAGACGAAGGTTCAGGATAATCTCCATACTACTAGTCAGGGACCAGTGGAGTTTACAATGTCGTCTGACCAGATGAAGGTCATATATTGACTCTACTTGAGCCATGGGGAATGTTCCCAGTTCGTCGACTGAACCAGACGAAGGTTCAGGATAATCTCCATACTACTAGTCAAGGACCAGTGGAGTTTACAATGTCGTCTGACCAGATGAAGGTCATATATTGACTCTACTTGAGCCATGGGGAATGTTCCCAGTCGACTGAACCAGACGAAGGTTCAGGATAATCTCCATACTACTAGTCAGGGACCAGTGGAGTTTACAATGTCGTCTGACCAGATGAAGGTCATATATTGACTCTACTTGAGCCATGGGAATGTTCCCAGTCGACTGAACCAGACGAAGGTTCAGGATAATCTCCATACACTAGTCAGGGACCAGTGGAGTTTACAATGTCGTCTGACCAGATGAAGGTCTATATTGACTCTACTTGAGCCATGGGGAATGTTCCCAGTCGACTGAACCAGACGAAGGTTCAGGATAATCTCCATACTACTAGTCAAGGACCAGTGGAGTTTACAATGTCGTCTGACCAGATGAAGGTCATATATTGACTCAACTTGAGCCATGGGGAATGTTCCCAGTCGACTGAACCAGACGAAGGTTCAGGATAATCTCCATACTACTGGTCAAAGACGGGGAGTCTTCAAATTTTTCTAGACCAGATGAAGGTCATATGTTGACTCTACATGAGCCATAGGGGATGTTCCCAGTCGACTGAACCAGATGAAGGTTCAGGTTTTCCATTTGACTCTACATGAGTTAAATGGGCATGTTCCATATGGAGGATGTTTTCATTGTCTTATGTATCAAGACGACCATACATATTGATAAAGGTACAAGGGAGTTCACAGATACTAGATCTGATGAAAGTCTAAGAATATTTCATTCTACAAACACTTGAAAAAGTACATCAGAGCTTACATTACCCGATTAAGTCCAAGAAAGTCTACACACTCCACTATACCTAATGTAGGTATATGGGAGTCTACACATTCCATATATGATGAAGATCCATGGGGGTCTTCATTCTTCATTCTACATGATCTAATATGAGTCAATGAGGATCTTTGCACTACTAGAGTTGAAGAAGTTCTATGAGAGTCTTTCCTTCTCATACTACTAGTTCTGATGATGGTCCATGACACTACTGTCGAATGAACTATCAAATGGACCTGAGAAAGTCGATAAGGCATAGTCGAATGAACTTAATAAATATCTATGTGAATCTTTATACTACAATACCTGATGAAGAACACGAGACTACTGTCGAATGGACATGTCGCATGGACTTGATGGAAGTCCAAGGAGGTCATGGTCGAATGAACCTGATGAAGGTCCAGGAGATACGGTCGAATGAAACTAATGCATGTCTATGAGAATCACCATTCTACTAGACCTGATGAAGATCCATGAAGCTATGGTCGAATGAAATTGATGGAATGACTATATGAATCTTCATTCTACCAATCAATGATACTACTGTCGAATGGAAATGACAAAGGTCCATGAGACACGGTCGAATGAAACTAATGCGTGTCCATGAGAATCACCATTCTACTGACTAGACCTGATGAAGGTCCAAAAGAATTTCATACTACCTAACTTGATAAAGGTTGGTCGATTGGACCAAATGAGGTCCAAGAAAATTTTCATTCTACCTGACCTGGTCGAATGAACCTGATGAAGGTTCATGTAGCTTTTCCAATACTTTCTAGAGTTTATGGAAATCCATCCATGTAGTATGGAGCTGATGCTTTATTGGGAAAGAGTGTTGATGTTATCCAGACTCAACTTTTCCTTATTGATAGTTCGACTACATTTAGACTGGAAAGAATTATTCCAATATTTCCTCTCACATGGAAGATGTGACTTGCCGTGATTGGTCGGCTGGAGAAATATGATGGCTTCTTTTTGATTAAATGATAGTCGTCTGATGGTGGATTTTCACTTTCCATATTCTTGAATGCTTCTTGGAAAATGGGTTGATAAGATAGTTGGAAAAAGTTGTAGCCTCACGCCTTTGAGGGGCCGAAGAATGAATTATGTTACAAATACAATTGGAGATTAGTACTGGAGTTTTACTGGGATCAATTTCCATCTGCCATTGATCGTAACTGTTTTGTAGAGTGGCTAATTTTGCCACCACGCGATCTGGTGTCTGTTTGTAAAGGTTGTAGACTGAGTGGTCTTTGCTTGCTATGAATCGCTAAGGCCCCACGGTGGGCGCCAAATTGTGGACGCTGGTTTTCGCCCGAGGTCCACAATCAGAATTTGTAGGTTGGGGGCATTAGCGATCCTGCAAGACAAAGGTAGAGTGAGCGGGAGTAGACTACCCACCGGTGTGGTGGGTGCCGTGGGCACTCCGACGCTCAAGTCAGTAGCATGAAATGAGCAGTAAATATGAAAAATGTAAAAGTAAGGTTTATGTTACCTTGACTTCATTGATGGCCGTGAGGGCAATAGAACATGTTTAAGAGATAGAGGGTTCAGAGAGCTTGTGTTCCCAGAGCCCAAGCTTCTGAGGGAGAAGTCCCGCCCTCCAAGAGTCAGAAACCCTTCCATTTATATATTCAAGGAGTCACTTTTTACAGTTGGGAGATATAAGTTGTACACGTGATGGTGGATCTTCAATGTGCTGACATTTCTGGCAAGGGAGCCCACAACATGTCTTGGATTCAACTTTCAGCGCTGGAAGAAGATTTGCCTGTGAAATTATGCTTACGCTGGCAAGATGAGGAAGATGGGTTGATCAATGATCCGTAAGCAAACATGTGGCATGATTTATATTCAATAATGTAAGGTTTTATGGGTTTGATGTGAAAAAATGTATTTACCCTCGGGTCCAATTTGGCCCGTACACCGTTAGCAGCTCTGGTGCATGTTAGGGCGTCGCGACGCCAAGGGCTTGCACGTCGCGACGTGCCCAATTACCAAATGCCCATTTTTTTCATCAATTTTTCATGTTTTGCTCCAAAATCACCTCCAGAATGTCCTGAAACTTCATTTATATCTACAAATAACCAAAACACATCAAAATATTCACAAACTCAATAAATTATACAAAATTTAGTTAAATGAGTGAGAAATAGTGATAGATTACCACTCATCAGAGACTAATGGACAACATGTACGACTCTTAAGTTTGCCTTGGTTGAATTAGTTGCATTTGGTGCCATTCTAACTTGTACACAAGACGAAGAGTGGGAGAAGGAAAAGAATCTGTCTATAATTTACATACTTGTACGAAATATAAAGGAGAAACAAAAGCAACAACAATAAAGAAGCACTAATGCAAACTTTAGCTGGGCACATGCTGCAGCTGAAATAGTTGTTCTCATTGTGCACATTATTGCCTTTATATACACAAATAAATACACAAATTCTTGAGATTGCAGCAAAGCTACCGTTATAGGAGACTAACCTTTTTTAGAAAGATATCTTTATTGGGTAGAAAAGTAAAACATCAACAAGGTTTTAACAATATAGTATCTTAATTCCTAGAGTTCATCTCTTGCACGATGCAGAAAAAGAAGAGCTAAAGCTGCTGATATGCAATTGTAGACCAAGGGATCCCATACTTTCCTTTCATAAAAGCCTTGCAAAAAGGGCAAGAAGCATAGCACCACAAACAAACTGCAAATGTACTCTCCTAGCCCTGAGCCCTGTTGCATCCCAAGCAAGCCGTGGTCAATGCAGCAAGATGCACTAGCAGAATTGTAGTGCCTGGAATAAAGAAAGGGGACTCATCGAACATCGCTTCATCATCATCTTTGCCACCATCACCAGAAGTACTAGATTGATGAAGTTTGTGTGTAATTTCAAAAGCTGTCTCTGATATCCACACACTCTGAGTACGGCATATACAAAGCCAAACAACCATGCACTCATTGTGACAATTCTTGCCATACAATTGTTTCGCCACCATGATAGATTGAAAAACCAGCACTAATGTACTCTGATAGTGTGTACAATTGTATAACACAATGAGGGCAACAGGTATGCAGTAATACCTTTTAAAAAAAAAAAAAAAAAAAAAAAAAAAAAAAAAAAAAATTGTTTGGCTATAAAGAAAAACGTGTGGGGGATGAATGATTTCATTTTCAATTTCTTTCTCTCTCTCCTAATTTTTCTTTCTCTTTCTTCTCTCACTCCTCACAACTGAAACTTCAAATTGCCGCCGCCGCTTCCCCTGCATCCGCCGCATCAGCCGCCACGCGCCGTACCGCCTGAAAGCTGCCGCTGTACGCTTTCCAGAGCCGTCGAGATCGAGCCGAGAGGACGTCGGACGCTCCTTCACCGCGCCGTCGGAAGATGACGAGTCGTCGCCTTCGTTTCTGCATTTTCCGGCCACCTCCGGGCACTTCTGACCGCCACCACGCCCCCCAGCCACCGCTGCGAACACTTTTCAGGCCGAGATCTTTCCAACGCCGGTGGTCACGTCCCGATCCGACATCGTTTGGTTGTTTTTTCCCGTTTTATATCTACCGGTAATTCGGGATTTGTACTGGAACTTGAGATCCGACCGTTGGATCGGCGATCCGATCGCATCAGATTGTTGCTCTCGATTATACGAGCATTTTTGGTATATTTTTTCACCGTTGAAAGTTTCTGGTGGTGGGGCCCGCTTTTTAGTTGTGGGGCCCGATCTTCGTTGTGGGGGCCCACTTTCCCTCGTTAAGCGTATCAGCAAGTTCCGAAGCCGTCGCTGTGATCCTTGAGAGGTTCACTGACCATTGGATCTTTCTTTGAGAGATTTGGAGATCGTTGGAGCTCGGTATGTAAATTATTACCGTTTTGGGGGTGTAATGATAGAATTGGAAAGTTTTGGATATAATTGTAAATTTGCATAATTAAGAGGGTAAAACTGTAAAACCTGCTAATTAGGATTAAATAGTAATATTTAAGAATCTTAGGACTATTTGGGCGTATCGGGAAAGTTTATGGGTAAAATCGTAATTTTGGATAAATTGAGGGACCTGATCGTAATTTTACATTTTTCAGATTTTTAGCGAGGATTAGGGCTTTTGCATGGATAGAGGTAAGTACACTCTGTGGTGATTCTCTTAACATTTGGTTTGATGATTGATGGTTGTTGTGTGAGTTGGTATATATATATAAATATATATTGGCATTATCATATATAATATATATATATATATTGTTATATATTATTTCATATTTGTGAGATATTATATTGAGATATTTGAAAGCATGATAATATGAAATCTTGATTGATTGAGATGAGATTTGTGGATTGGATGTGAGACGTGATTGTGTTGATGATGTGTGTTGTTGTGATATGCTGCCGGGTTTGGTGTAATAGTGGTCGGATTTGAGATGAGATGAGATGTGTGATACATCAGATGAGATGAGATGATAGAAAACCTTGGGAGTTGTCATTGAGGTACACTCCTACTGGTTTTGATATGGGGGAGTACGGGGCTTCCTCTGATATATTTTACTCACATTTTACGAGTTGATATGGTTGGAAACCTTGGAAGTTGTCATTGAGGACTCTTCCATTGGTTTTGATATGGGGGAGTACGGGGCTTCCTCATTGAGTATTTTTAGACCTCTGTTATACTAGACCGGAGTGGCAGCTATGTTTGATGGATGGTTGTATTGTTGAGGGATGATTGTTGTGATGACATTATATGCTATTTTCATATATTGTATTATAATATAAATATATATATATACATATATATATATATACATATATATTTATATGTGTTCGTTGGAAATTGATTAAGAAATCGGTAACTTGAGAACATAATGATGAATACTAATTTGAGATATAAATTGTTATTCATACTATGAATTGAAATATTGAGTATTATGTGATATTGAGATAAGTTGATGGATGAAATGAGATGAGATGTGTTGTATTGGATGATGTATGAGATTATTGTTATGCTACCGCTACGGATTTAGTATGATAATGGTTGGAGATAGATGTGATGAGACATCAGGTGGTTTGAGATATTGATAACCTTGGAAGTAGTGATGAGACACTCTTCCATTGGTGGCGAGTAGGTGGTAACCCTTGGGAGTTGTGATGAGATACTCTCCCATTGGTTTTGATAGAGAGGGAAACATTGGGAGTTTGTGATGAGGTACTCTCCCATTGGTTTCAATCCATTATTATACCGAATCCGGATAGCAAACCTTGATTGATTGAGAGTTTGCTGTTGGAGTATGTTTTGTCTGAGTTAGTTTGTTATATATATAATTATATATATTTTCATATATATATATTTATATTTATTATCAATCTTATTTTGTTGGTGAGGTCTTGTTGAGAGAAGAGTGCTTACTTGCTGAGCTTTTTAAGCTCATTCCCCTCTCCCCCAAACATTTCAGGTAGTTCGCAAGAATAGCAGGAGCAGTACCAGATTGGGATCCACGTGCCACAGTTGTATTTTGGGTTGGTCCAGACATTCGAGTCGTCATTTGCATTTTCTTTGTCTTGTGTTTGTAAACCATAAAGAGTTGGTATACTTTATGAGTTCTGTAATTCGTGATGTATTATTCGTGTGTTTGTATTGGTTGTTTTGGCATATAAATGCTCGAGCTGAAGTTGATCGCGGACCTCTTTCTATGGTTGGGCCCGCCCTAGGGAGGGGGTCGTGACAATGCATATGCCCAGTTCCTGAATCTGCACAATCCACATATTTTCAGCAGCTCAAAAGAAAGAAAAAATATATTTTTCTACTTTTAACTCCATGTTTAAGGGTTTAGGATTGATGGACCGATAAGTAACTATAAAGTAAAAGTGGGAAATATGTGGACTACATCACTTTACCAAAATGTTCTCTACTTTATTTGATTCACATAATTTGTCACCAAGAAGGCTGGGAACCTCATATGTTTGTGTTTTTGACATGTCCCAAACTCACCCAAAAGATTAATAACTTATTTAGGGAATCCATTACTCATAAACAGGCTCTTTTCCAATTAATGTGTGGGATACTAAAGACCTCATGCCAATATAGGTGATGAAGAAATCATTTAACTATAATGTAAGGAAGAAGAAGAAAAGTCGACTGCAATTTGGCATCACCTTGGGCAGGAAACTGGAGTTGGTGATGATGCAATAAGCAGGAAGAGCAGCATAGCACAGCTCAGGAATTGAGCGTAAGCCCCAAGTGAGGACCCATAAATAGACCAAGCATTGCCGGAATTGGAGCTTCCCTGAAAGTGTAGCCAATATAGGATTGTTATTGCTGAATAGGATTTCAAGTAGTCCCATGGCCCACCTTTTCTGTTGTATCATAACACTGGGGACACTAGGAGGGCCACAACCAAGAAAGGCAGGTGGTCCGGTAAGCAATATCCTGATCTCCAGCCTTTTGCATGGATCAACAAACCAGTCAAAACATCTTCTGTTGCAGAACCGTATATCCAGCCTACCTGAAAACAAATACAGCTACCCACAATATGGGTGGATTTTTTACTCAAAAGCAGTTCAAATTTTTTTTTTCCAAATTCTTCTTTACGCCAACTGTTAGATTGTATCTCATGGGGACGTAATCCCGGGAGAGTGCGGAGGCGAAGCCCCTGTAGTATGGTTTAGGCCTTAGGGGTATTTTTTGGGTTATCAAAATTTTTTGACAGTTACTCTTAGGATTAGTATTTACCGAACCACTGTAATTCTCAACGTTCTTTCTTTACTTTCTTTACTTTGACAACACTAACCTTTTTACCCCCAGCTGCTGCCATACTCATACCACAGCCTGCAACTCGGTGTGCTGCATCAAGACAGTTCGAAAAATTGCTTGGAAAATATGTCTTCCCTTCCAAATCATGAGCAGCTGATTCAATGAATTCCTTTGAATTTCCAATTTTTTCCTGTAACTCATTATCCGATACCTTTTTCTGCAAGATCAATTAGGAACAAAGCTACTCAGTGTGCGTTACTTTTGTCAGTGACATATTCTCAATGTTGGTTTTTCACGATGGAACGTAAGAAAATTTCGACGCGCATTCGTAAGTATTTTAAAAAATATCGAAATAAATGAATGTGAAGACTCAAGTGCCAAACGAAGATATCAAATGTAATTTTTATAGTTTAGGGCTTTCATTATAAGTGACTTGATAATTTAAGTACTTTAAGCTCATATGACTCATGCATATTTATATACATGCATTAGAGTCATGTGCAAAATGTTTTTGAATATTTAAATCCTAAATTTCTGTAATGATACCGACATATCGGTGACCTTATATTATTTTGGACAGTGTTGCATGCTCTTTGAAACCAGGTGACTCTATACCGGTCTATCTAGAGTTTTCATAGCTATTTGAACCAGGATGGACCACACCGGTTCCTATATCAGTTAGCTAAGTGGCATACCGATAACCATACCGGTTAGTAATCAGATTGGTGCGCTTTAATCTTCAATGGTCATATAACCGTTTGAATTATAGGACCAGTATATCGACCCTTGTAGATCGACATACCGATCTCAGGATAAAGAGCTGTGGCACTTTTCACCTTCACTATATATTGAGCCCCAATTTCGTTTTTGCCTAATTCTTGAATCTTATAATATTTTTTAAAAACAAAAACATTGAGAGTAACTAAAACCTTCTTTATCATACACTTTCATCATAATCAAAGTTCACACACTACATCTTCATGATCTTTTGGTGAGCTTGTGATACTTGGCAGTGGCGTATCCAGAAATTTCAGTTAGTGGGGGCAAAATTTTTTCTCACAAAAATAATATATAATGAATTCATATATATTTTTTGAAATTATAAGATGATCCATATACTTTTGAAAATTATGAAATAGCCCATAGTTTCTAAACTTATAAATTAACCCAAAATTTTTAGAATTATATTTTTATCCATAATTTCTAAAAATACCAATTTACCCTAAAAATTTAAGTAAAAATTTATTTTTAAAATTATGCATTTTAAGTTTATGTAGTATATTATATACTAAATTTCCGCTAATTTATTGTAGATTTAATCACTTTTTTAATTAAATTCTGAAAAGCCTAGTATTAAAACGCAATATTTGTGCCTTGAACAACTATAAATAAAAAATAAATAAATAAAATATACAAAATAATTATATTTATATTAATATGTGAATATTTTACACATAACAACTATATACGATGTGGTTTAGTAAAAGAATCACTATAAATATATCAATAAATTAGAAGATCAATAACCAAACCTAAGTATAAATATAGTTAAATTTATTTTTATTTTTATTTTTATTTAAATGTAATGAAATTCCTATTCTTTTGCAAATGAAAAAACACATATATGAGTGGATTTAAAATGAAAAATAGTCAATTATCTATACACATACAAATTAAATATAATTATTTTAGATATGTTTAAGAAATAAGATTGATGCAAAAGTGTATTGGAATTTTTCTACTAATTTGAGCTTGGGCCTACATATTATATTAAAAAATACAACTAAAAAAATTAATAAATAATATATTTATGAGTGTTGTTTAATTATTTAGATTTTCTATTATATATATATAATTTATAAAAAAAAAAAATTAGTGGGCCTAGTGGGGGCAACTGCCCCCAGTGGGCCCTTAGTGGCTCCGCCACTAATAATTGGGGTTACAAAATCACATCCTTAATCTTCTTATCTTTTGTGAGTGTTCAAGTTGAGTTGTAATCTTCTAATCTTAAACACTTGTGATAGTGAAATCCATTATTGAGTGGATATACTCAAAATGATGATTTAGTTGTAAAGGTTAAACAGTGAACCTAATTGGGGTGAACCACGAAAAAATCTTGATTTGTGAGTGAGCCACATAAAACTCTCTATGTAATATTTGTGATCAAATTTACATAGTGAAAATTTTCAAGCGTGGTTTAGGGGAGTGGACGAAGGCAAAAAGTTGGCGAATCACTATAAACTACAGTGTCAATTTCTCTAACCCTTACTCATTTAATTATTGTAAGTTTTGTTTTATATATGCATATTGTTTAGAAACTTGCATTTGAGAATTAATTGTTGAATTCATTGTACATGTCAAATTTGAGTCAAAGGCAAAACTGTATTTTCACTTCAAACCCAACATCAAACAAAACCCAAAAATGATAACCCGGCCCAGAAAACTATAAATCCATTACACGGCCAAACCAACAGGCAAAAGACAAACTTCTTTTAATTTTTCACCAAACTGTCTCCCCTTTTCCTAAACACAAAATAAATCTCCACATGCTGAGATATATTATCACCGAAAGTTTATATCATAACCACATTGTGGGTCTTACTTCCATGTGCTAACTAAAAAGATCACATTTCTCTCCCTATAAATGGCAACATAACTCAGAGCATTCCGATTCAAGTCTGAGTTCCCAAATTTGAGTTCTCTAAGCTTCATACACTCTAAACACTAACCCTCTGCCCTCATGACATCCCAAAGAGTTCAAGGTAACTTCAGGCCTTGCTCTCCCATTTACTTATTTACAGCTCATTTTCCACCACTGACTTGAGCGTCATAATGCCTACGACACCTACGACACCAGTTGGCAGTAAACCTCTTTGTTCATTCTATCTTTATTTTGCAGGATCGCTAGTGTCTCATACAACAAATTCTCGATTGGGGACCTTGGGCGAAAATAAGAGTTTACATTCATTAAGTTGAGAAATTGATTTTTAAGCTTAACCGGTAAAACTATAATTAACTAAGTAACTTAAAATCAATGACATTTTTAATTTCGTATAATCTAATCATTACCCAATTCACTTACCTCTTGAATATATAGAGATTGTTGTTTGAATGTGCTCGTAGGTAATTTCAACTTTTAATACACATTTATGGGAGTACCATTAAATGGGTTAACATATATTACCTTGATGTTCAATCTCATCTGGCCCTAGACCATAAATAACTTTTCGTGTATGAAAAGTTCCTGAACCTTGATAGAAGGGTCCTTGAATTCCTACTACTCCTTTCCCTAAATACTGACAAATTAAAGCAAACACATGTGATTTAATCAAGTGGTTAATTATAATTAATCAATTTAAACAGGAAATATTAATGAAATAATTGTACGTTTAAGAATTGAGCATATTACTCACCTCATGTATCATGGCTAGCGGATGTTCTGGATTATCGTAGAAAAATTGTGGAGACTGAACAAAGGCGTAGTCTCTTTCGTTATCGGAACCTTGAAGCAAACACATTGCTTGAAGAACAATCTCTGGATTATTGGCATACATGTCGCAATCCACATTAAGCATATACGGTGCATTTGTCATCAATCCCGAGACTCTTGTCTATTTCATCACTCAAAAATTAGACATAATTACTGAGATCATTAATCAGTAAGCTTTAATTAATGAGGTGTATTTGACATAGAGAAAAAACTTACTAAAACATTCATGGCCCCAGCTTTATAATGATGTTGATGTTTTGGTCGCTTCTCTCTTGATATGTAAATTAAATGTGGCATCCCATCTGAGAGACCCTCCTTATTCTCCCATATAACCTATAATTAGAAATTTTTAATCCTAAAGAAGTGCTTTTAATAAAAGTAGATTCTTAAAAACTACATTCTAAATAAAAATACAAAGCCGGCCCATAAATTATTAAACAACCAAATCAATTACCTTGACTATTGTTGAATGATTCTTGAGTTCTGTATTGGAGAAAACAGCCAAATTGTCAGTTAGATCAACTGAAGCTGACTTGTTCGCTGCATGTTGTATGTTTCGCTTAAGTTGATCGTACTCTTCCTACATGATAAGATCAAACACATATAAGATAGAAAATAAAACAATATTTTTATTACTACGTCGTTTGCAAGTGACAATAAAAGAAAATTATGATTGAAATTTGAAAGTAACCCAAGAAAGAAATGGTCAAATTTTATTTAAATAAGATAGAATCACACTCGGTTCTTTTAGAAACTTTTTTTTTTAGCACGTGTATTTTTGATAAAATTTAATGCTCATCTCACCTTTGATTTTAAAATTGTAGTAGGAAAACTATTCTATTGAAGGGTAAATATGACATTCTAATAACAGATTAATTAGTTTTAATTAGGTAAATATCTCCATATTTAACTAGCAAAATATTATGTGCTTTAACAGGTGAGAAATGTAGTCTAACAATATTTTGTTCTTACCAAAACTTTAGTGAAGGATGATCGTCACTTGTAATAATATTACCCACACCATTCTCAGATTACTTAAGATTCTCGTTATATATATAGTAAAAAAATTTCCGCTTTGGATAAATCTCAATCCAAGGATACGCTTATGTTGAGAATCTCAATGTCCCAACACGATTTTGTTCTTAACATAATACTAAGTTCACTCATAAGGTTTCTTGTTAATTAGTCATCATTTATAAAGATATTACGCACATATTTCTCAATCGATATAAAATATCACAATTTTTCTCGCTTAAATAAATAATGAATGTATGCCCAGTTTTTTTTTTTTTTTTTTTTTAATGTGTATACAAACTTGAAGATTATTACTTCAGTAATTTTTAAAATTATGACCATAATAAGTATTTATTAAAAAAAATATTACAAAAGAAAATGAATAAAAAAATGGTTCGTCGTCAATGCATTAATCGGGTATGTAACAATATGAGTGCAAAACACTATGCACACCCGTGTAACTTGTAACTGATTATGTGTTACCTTAATATTTTTCCAGTGTTGCTGGAAATCCCATGAACTCGCAGTTGGCGGTGTAGACTCAGACAAGAAGTATCTAGCGGGAGCTCTAGTTTGAACATTAAACTTCTTACAGAATGGAACCCAAAGCTTAGCAAACTTTGATGCTTCCACGAGAGAGTAGAAGATGAGAGGTGAGCAGGCATCGTCGGACACATAGCAAGCAAGCTTGTGAGCTGGATATTCAACTGCCAACAAAGACAGCACTGTGTTTACTGTTATTATTGGCGGCTCCAGCTCAGCATCTGCAGTTGTCACAAACATGTCCACTGGAGGCAGCTCCTGTACCCTGTTGAGTTATTTAAATACAAAGACACAAATTTGCAGTTAACGATGATAGATAGCATATATATATATATATATATATATATATATATATAAATGATTAATTGTTAATGTTATTTAATTTGTTACAGTTGTTGGAGACGTTGTGGATAAGTTTTGTAGGTTAAAGGAGTCCATTTGCAGTTAACGATGAGAATCCATACGAGGGTGAAACAAGACTCGCATATAAAAGCGAGTAACCAAGCAAATCCATGATTCTTGAAATATAAGATCCGATAGAAGAGGAGACAAAGAAGAAGCAACAAGATGATGACATCTAAAGCTCTATGAATGGTATTTCTATGAAAAACTTTTTCGTACAGAGGGAGAGTTGACTTTGGACTGGCCATGGGCTAGGAAGATTAAGAAGAAATTTGTTTTTGGTGCTCAAGTATGGGTATTTTAGAAGGGGCTTATTTATAGAGATTTAATGAGTTTTATATGTATCCGGATCTTTTCTTAGGTTTTGGTATGAAAAGTTTAATAACTAGTATTTGAAGTCCCAGAGGGTGTGAAAGGATGTATGGGTCGAATTTGGGTCAAAGGTATTTTCGACTTTTCACTTCACGCCTTATATCAGATATAACCAAATCATTCCAAACAGTATCCGTAACAGATTTGGGCCAATGACCCAATTACATTCTCAGGTCCACACACAAAGAGAGGCCTACCAAACAACCCATTGACTTACCAGCTACCGAATCGAAAAAATGCATTTATTCATGATTTATGTGTTTAGCTGTTTTGGGTACCAAAGGTTAAACATTTACTGTATTAATCAAACCCATATCTTGATAGCCTATAAAAGGAGACACAATTCAGAATGTGGGGGAGGTTTTTTGGATTAGCTCTCATACTTGAGCTCTCAAAGCATTTCGTCCCCTAAACACCGGCCCACCACCCTCACGACAGTCTACGGAGGTCAAGGTAACCCTGAACCTTGCTCTTCCTTATTTTTCGCTCGTCTTCACTACTGATTTGAGCGTCGGAGTGCTTACTGCACCCACCACGCCGATGGGTAGTAACCCCCACTCACTCTACCTTTGTCTTGCAGGATCGCTAGTGCTATCTTCCTACGAATTCTCGATTACGGACCTCGCGCGAAATCCAGCGTCCATAATTTGGCACCCACCGTGGGGCACTAGTGGTTTATAGCAAGCAAAGATCTCTCAATCTACGGTTCTTACAAACATAGTTACTCATGGATTCAAGCAGCGAATAGATATCAGACCCTGTGGCCGCTCAATTGGCCATTCTACAAGAACAGTTACGAGTTTTAGAGGAGGAAAACTCAGCCATGTGAAGCTCCAATACGAACCTCCAGAAGCAGTTGAAGCAAATCTCTTCAACCTCCCAACAACGTGATACTCCAGACCATCCCAACAATCCTACAATCCCAGCCAATCCCTTAGGGGCATTCAACAATGTGGCAAGCAGTAATTTACCATCAGACAACCATCCACCAAGTCAATAAAGAAATCAACATATCTCCCCAACCGACCAAGCACGACAAGTTGCCTCCACCATGCGCAAGGAAATGCAGGAGTTCAAAGATGAAATTTTCTCTAGCCTACCTAGTGTCAGACTATCAGTGATAAAAAAGCCAAGCCATCACGATCTCAGATACTCCCTTTTTGGGATCTATTACTTTCATTTAACTCCCACGAAAGTTCAGCCCACCAGAAATGAAGCTGTATGATGGATCCACAGTCCTAGACGACCATGTTGTCAATTATGAATCAAGATGATGTCTACAGGTCTGGCTTCACACCAAAGGAAACTGGAATATGCAGAGGGTTTGGAGAAAAATTGGCAGGCCCAACTCTCACTTGGTTCATCAATCTACCATACCGATCCATTAGGTCATATCAAGAACTAATAGACAATTTCGTGGAGCATTTTTCGAGCTCTTATAAACTTGAGAAGACCACAGTCGACCTAACGTAATCCAGCAGCGAAAAGAGGAATCCTTGCGATGCTATGTGGCTCGCTTTAATAAAGAAAGAATATCTATCCACCAGACGACCGCTATAGAAGCCTTCAGGAATGAGCTACTGGTAGAGAGTGAGCTTTATAAGAAGCTAACGAAGTTCTGATGCTACACCATGGGCCATGCCATGGCCCAGGCTCAAATTGAGATTAGATTGGAGGATGATAAAAGGAACAAAAAGTGAGAAAGTTCCATCAGTCATCACAATGAGAGAACCTCAATTCCTCCTAAGCGACCCAATAAATGATGTGCTACGTTTCAATAAAGTGTCACTTGATGTAATTAGACCATAAAAAAAGAGCCAGAGATCACTCATTGTTGCCTTGGGGACATCATAGCTTCCTAAACAAGTATTTATTAGTTACTTTAGAAAAAATTATCTTTCACAAAACTCCAACTTATAGAGAAACCCATTTGCTCCAATCGACCTATACAGACCACCACCTGGCCCAATCGCCATACTTCTCCCAGTCGACATGAAAATACCCTAATAAACCTCTAGCATACCCAATCGACCAAGAAGTATTCTCTATGAATGTCATCTACTCTAGACTATATGGAAGGATTGTCACCTTTTTCAGATTACTTTTAGATGGTCATATTCTCCATATGACAAAGTGGATGGCCATCAACTCCAGACTACATGGATGGATTATCATCTCTTTCAGACGACATGAGAGGATAGTCATATTCTCCACGCAACATGGAAGGATTGCCACAAACTCCTAATGACGTGCAATAATAGAAATATTCCCCATATGACAATGATGAAATGTCATAAATTCCATACAACATGCATTGACTTTCATCTACTCCAGACTATATGGAAGAGTTGTCATTTATTCCAGGTGACATGAGAGAATAGTCATATTCTCCATATGACATGTATGGATTTTCATCGACTCCAGCCTACGTAGGAAGTCTCTTGGACCTCCATAGGGTCGAGTCGACCGAAGCCTCCTAGCCCCGAGACCTCTATCAGGTCGGGTAGAGTGAAGAGTCCCAAAGACTTCCATTAGGTCCAGTAGATCGAAGTCTCATGGACCTCCATTAGGTCCAGTCAATTGAAGCCTCCCAGCCTCTAGGACCTCCATCAGGTCCGGTAGAGTGAAGAACCCTGAAGACTTCCATTAAGTCCATTCGATCGTAGTCTCATGGGCCTCCATCAGGTCCATTCAACAGTTGTCTCATGGGTCTCCATTGGGTCTAGTCGACCGAAGTCTCATGGACCTCCATCAGGTCCAGTCGACTGAAGTCTCATGGGCCTCTATCGCGTCCATTCAAAAGTTGTCTCATTGGCCTCTATTGCGTCCATTCGACATATGTCTCATGGGCCTCCATCGGGTCCATTCGACCATAGCCTCATTGATCTTTGTCAAGTCTTGTAAAATGATGAGTAAAGACCCTTATAGACCTTCATAAAGTCTAGTGGTATGAGAAGTGAAGACCCTCATGGATCTTCATCTTATCTGGCAGAGTGAAAACTCTCTTGGAACTCCATCTGTTCTAGTGGAGTGAAGACTCTTTTGGACCTTAATCAGATCTAGTAGTATGTAGTCTCTCATAGAACTTCATCAGGTCCAATGGAATGAAAACCCTTATGGACCCTAAAATTTTATCACAAAGTTCAGACGACCCAACCTCTAGACGACAAAGCACACGTTTGAAGAACCAGCAATTGGCCCACTCGACGGAGCAACCATATTACATGTATGAATATTCTGTGATATGTACTAGTAATGTTCATGATCACATATATAAATATTGCCCCATTCGACACGACAATATGAACCATTCGAATGGAGATTGTCCTGATCTTTATCTGGTCCAGTCGATTGGGAATATTCCTCATGGCTCATATCGAGTCAAGATCAAGACCTGGACCTTCATTTGGTCCAGACGACTTAGAAGCCTCCCATAAACCCTAACAGGTCTGGTTGATTGGAGTTTATCCTGGCCTTCATCTTGTCCAGTCGATATGAAATATTCCCTATGGCTCATGTAGAGTCAAGTTCAAGACCTGACCTTTATCTGGTCCAGACGACATTGAAGGCTCCCCTGGTCCCTTAACCAGTAGACTGGAGATTGTCCTGACCTTCATCCGGTTCAGTTGACTAGGAAAATTCCCCATGGCTCATATAGAGTCAAGTTCAAGACCTGGCCTTTATCTGGTCTAGAAGACATTGAAGACTCCCATGGTCATTTGACCAGTAGAATGAAGATTGTGCTAACCTTCATCTGGTTCAGTCAACTGGGAACATTCCCCATAGCTCATATTGAGTCAAGTTCAAGACCTGGCCTTCATTTGGTCCAGACGACATTGAAGGCTCCCCTGGTCCATTGACCAATAAAATGGAGATTGTCTTGACCTTCATCTAGTTCAGTCGACTGTGAACATTTCTCTTGGCTCATATAGAGTCAAGTTCAAGACCTGACCTTCATCTGGTCCAGACGACATCGAAAACACCCATGGTAATTTGATTAGTAGAATGAAGATTGTCTTGACCTTCATCTGGTCCAGTCGACTAGAAATATTTCCCATGTCTCATGTCAAGTCAAGATCAAGACCTGGACCTTCATCTGATCCAGACGATATAGAAGACTCCCCCAGACCCTCATCAGGTCTGGTTAATTGGAGATTATCCTGGCCTTCATCTGGTCCAGTCGACATGGTCATTCCCTACAAACTAATGACGATCTCTCAGATCAACATCCAGATCTGGTCAACTGAGGTTCATGCTTGATATTTACTTAGTTCCATCAACATGATATTACATTTGACAGGTCCAAGCGACATCAACGTACATGATTAGTCGACTGAGGATCATCCTAGATATTTATTTAGCTCAATCAATATGGTATGACCTTTGACAGGTCCTAACGACATCAATGTCCAGGTACGCTTGCATGCTTTATACATACCTCAGACGATATACTCGTCGAATAATCTCCAAGACAATAAATATTTGACTTAGAGAGTATGAGACAAATTGTAAGGGCCAAATTTGAGCCAAAGATATTTTTGACTTTTCACTTCAGGCCTTATATCAGATATAGCCAAATCATTCCAAAAAGTAACCGGAACAGACTTGGGCCAATGATCCACTAACCTTCTCAGACCCACACACAAATAGAGGCCTACCAAACAACCCTTTGACTTACCAGCTATCCAACCAAAAAATACATTTATTCATGATTTACGGCATCAAAAGGTTTAACATTTACTGTATTAATCAAACCCATATCTTGATAGCCTATAAAAGGAGCCACAATTCAAAATATGAGGGAGGTATTTTAGATTAGTTCTCATACTTGAGCTCTCAAAGCATTTCTTCCTCTAAACACCGGCTACCGCCCTCACGTCAGTCTACGAATGTCAAGGTAACCCTAAACCTTGCTCTTCCTTATTTTCTTCTCGTCTTCACTACTGACTTGAGTATCGGAGTGCCTACGGCACCCACCACACCGGTGGGTAGTAATTCCCCACTCACTCTACCTTTTTCTTGCAGGATCGTTAGTGCCATATTCCTATGAATTCTTGATTGCAGACCTCGTGCGAAATCTAGCGTCCACAAAAGGGCTTATGACTTGGTTTTCAAGTAATGGGTTTGAATTCATGGGTGTATTTCTTATAAGAGCATAGGGTAGCTAGAGATTTTAATTGCTCCGCTTAAGTCCAGATCATGTGGTTTAATAACGAGATTTCCAATATTTTTAAAAAAACTAGTAGTTTAATATAACACTAGATACAAAATGAGTTAAATTTAACCACACATTTGTACATATGCAACGTGTTATGGAATCCTTGAAAGTTGAGGAGAGAAAAACCAAGTATACGATCCAAATTATATATATATATATATAGAAAATTCACATTTGTACAAAAGGTGAACAGAATAGCACCATAATGCTACTTAATTTTTTTATTTTTTTAAAAATAAAAATAAAATCTGTTGGGATATTTGCCCCAGAGCTTCATTTATTGTAAACGAATTGATTATTGTAATAATAATAAATGCATTATTCATTTATAAAGTTGTTTGATTTAAATTGCATATTGTCCAATTGTCTTATTTACCTTGATTACTCTTATACCTTTAGAATTAGTGTATGTTTGATGCATAAGAGGATTTAAGTCTTAAGTTAGTAATCTAAATAGTCCATAGAGAGCAAACAAAGACATTACCTTGTTTATGGTTTATCTATAGCTGCGGTCCATTCTATACTTGTATGACGACCTTGATTCATAATCGTTCATGTAGTGACATGGGAATGAAGGCACCTTGTATGATGAGATCATATAGGTCTGGACTCAAATAAATATGAATTTCTTTTAATATATGTTAACCGAAGAAATTCATTTTATCTAATAAATGGTCATATATGAATTCGATCTTAACCCTGAGTATACTATGAACTCCTGCATGACATGCTATGTCTTTTGATTTATTATGGTGAGGTTTGTGTTGCATTCCCGACCAATAACTACGTATTTTGGGGATATGATTTGGTGTGTAGCTGGGAACGTTTTACATAGATATGGAATTCACTCATTCTTACGAGAAGCAGAAGAATATCTCTTTTAAGAATTGATTATGGACTTGAACAATTTGAGCACTCAACTCTTCTATTACGAATAAAAAGTTTTATATTCATAATTGTTATGAATTAATTATTCATTATAGAATAAATGGTCCTTAAGAGACAAAATATTTAGAGGGGTTTAATAGACTTATGACCTGACTCTATTTATGAGATATTCGTGAAGGGTTATATCCATATGTAATGCCTATATCGATGGATACCGAAGTTATTTGGCTTATATTTTCCATCTATGGTAACGTGAGTTCAACTTCGAGTTTTTAGTGGAATAACACGAAGTTAATAATTCGTAATATTTGATTAAAGAGTTGAATTAATATTTCAAGATTATTGGAGCTCGGAATTGTAGGTCCATTTGGTCCCCGTGCTAGCTCGATTAACTGTAGCAAATCTAATATAATTAGATTCTATAATAATATGCTCACATTATATTTATATATTATTAATAAGATTAATAATATATTTTGTCACAAATGAAAACTATGTTAAATTAGTTTAACTTAATGTTTTCTAGAATTCTTTAATTATGAGATAATCAAATTCGTAATAATTATGCGATAATTATTACATCACAATTAAGTTTAAGACATCATTATTAAGATAATGAATTTTAAATTGTCTTGGAGACAAAACCCAATGGCTTGCCATGCTCTCCAACAATTTATGTCTAAGATTATGTATGACTTAATTGCTTTTATTTGTCCATTTCCCATGTCTTTGGATGGCACTCCATTCCTTTGTGTTTTCCATTACCATTCAATGGCATGTGAAGGATTTGAAAGAAGAATTATTGGTTTTTTGAAGAGAATATTATCTCTACCATCTCCACGATTTCATTAGTTGAATCAATTCACACAAATGGAGAGAGATGATTGAAACACATTCACAATAATTGTGAAAGACTTAGAGAGAAAAAAATATTTTATCAAGTGTTGAGAAGTAAAAGAAACAAGAGTGAATTAGATATTTGATATTCTTCATTATATCTTTCTAAAGCTAAAAACATTTTGTGACAAAACAACTTCATTCTCTAAATTATTTAGAGTTTGATTTTATTCTTCTCTAAAAAGTTTAGAGTTGATTTTTGTGAGTGAAGCCCACGTTTCAGTTTATTGGTTTCGAGACATAGCTCAGAAGATCGGGTGGTTGATCCAAGCGTTAGACATCAAAGGAAACACATCTACATCAAAGGAGCAAAATCCATTCTCCAAGAGTTGGAAGAATTCGGCTACAACAAAAAAGGAGAAGGTAAAGAAAATTTTAAAGGTCTATACCGGAGCTGGTGCCCACATTAGCAACTTCCGCTGCGTTAAGGAAAGTCTGTTTCCTACAATTGGGGTCAAGAACTTAAGGTTGAAAAGTGTCCTTAACCATTCTCCGTTAAAGTTTCGAGTTTTAATAATTTATATGAGATATAGATTATTAATATGCATGTTGTGATGAGTAGGCACAATTAGATTCATGAGATGAATGGTTTTTAATGTTCATGTATTGAATGTTACTTTGATTCATTTGATGAATGTATTGCGTTGATCGTTAATTTTTATGGCTATTAATTTTAGTATTGGGAATGTAAGACCATAAGGTCATATTCTTTCAAGTGTTGTAAGTTCATTTCCTTTGTAATAAGTCTTTTTATAACCCTATTTATAACTTGGAGGAGCCAATGCCACAAAGGACTTATCACAATATGATTTCACGAAGAACTCAACAACATACCATAGAGCAAGTTTTGAAGACCAATGGATGCCTTGGATTTATTGTACTAATTAGATTAGTATAGAAAATAAGATCCCGATTAGCGCAATTTGTAATGTGTATGATTTTTTGAAATTACTGCCTCTGGAAATAGGTGTGCGTCGCGACGCTGCACTTTTTGAGCTACTGGATAACTACTGGAATCAGTCCGCGTCACGAAGCGCACCGGACCTGATGCTTTTTTGGCTACTAGTTTGGGGAGCATCACGACGCCCAACTTGGGTGAATGTATATATTTTTAAATTATTTATTAACATGTCATATAGCCTAAGGTGCATACTCTTGCATTTTGATATGCCATAACATGATAACATGCATGCTATTATAGTCATAAAATATGATTTTATGTAAATTTAATAGTTAAATAAGAATTTAGATGCATGCAAACGAATTAATAAGATTAATTGATTTAAATGTTTAAAAATTACGAATTCAAGTTTTAATACAAATTGAGACCTTATGAGTGCATTATTTAACTTAGTATATCGGATGGAAACCCGAATGTAAATTCCATAACTGATTCCGAATAGACGGTAATTTGGTCTACACTCGGGATACAATACCACATACCTTTAGAATAAATAATATGTTTTTATCAATTAAAGGGTTTAATGACATTTGGTCTGTTAGTATAATTCTAATTTTAAAACATATTAGTGGACTAATAACTGTTGGGGTTTTGGGCGATGAGGGCGGCAGAAGCGCTGTTCGGGCGAAATCGTAATTTTAAAACTTTTTAAATTACCGAACAAATTATTCAATATCTAATGTGAATAATTTATTCATATTTCACCTGAACATATTTATTCGATATCAAATAACGACATAAACAAGTAAGAAACTTCGCGAAACTTTTACGAAAAATATTTTTTTTTCCGTAAAATGACGCAAAATATATCTTTGACCGAACCGACCACCCAACACTTATGGGGACTGCCCATGTTAGTCCCAATAGTGTTAGGGCAGTTCATGGGCTGCCTAAAAAGTGAAAAAATAATTGTTTGGACAGCCGTCACCCAGTTGGCTCAAAAGTTACCTGATGACGCCGTTTTTCATCGTTTTTGCTTATTTCAACTCGAAAACAATTTCCGAAAATTATTCCAATACCCAAAACACATCCAATACATTTTTCATAAGACATATTTTTCATCACCAAAATATAAGATATTCCAGGTCTGAAACAGAAAACGAAATTGCCCATTTTTCATGCTTTAAATCCAAAATTTCAAGATTAATCCAATTAATCAAAACACCAACTCAAGTCACCATATATGAACCACCCAAGAACAATTCTAGGTATTAAAAAAGTGGTCATAACACTATAGAATGTCAACATGTCATCAAATGAATAAATTGGATACTTATTATAATAATAACATCCAAAGTCTACTTCACACATGGCAACACTTCCAAATCTATCAACCAAAACCAAAAGCCTCAAATTTAAGAAAAAAGGAACCCTAGAACCATTCTAATAATTCAAGAAAACAAGAAAAAAATTTCCAAGCCTTGAATTGTAGAAGATTACCTTTAATCTATTGTTTCCCTAGCTTTTTCTTGAATTTTCCTTTGTTTTCTTCATGATTTGAACAAGCAAATCCTAGGGCTATTGTTTTAGAAGCTCACGGCCATGAATGATAAAATGAATGAGAAGATAAAATTTTCTAATATTAAAATCATGTCTTTGTCGACTTTAAGGGGTAAAATAGTCATTTTTAAAAAAATAATCCAATTAATTAAATATTAAGCTTTTTGGTGGCCAATCAAATTTACACACATTTGGCTTAATAAAATCATGCCATCTGTATAAATAATAACTAGCCATATTTCATAACATTTATGAAATATAGATATTATTTAATCATTTAAATATCTAAATAATTAATTAATATAATTATTATTATATATGTATTTTTATTTACAATAAATAACAAATAGAAATATTTATGGCATGTGTCAAAATCCCATTTGACGAATAATTAATGTGTATCTAATCAAATTATGTATCAAATATAAATACACAATAATTATTAAAAGGCTAAAATCCCCTAATATTATGTGTTATCGTTTAACCGATTAAACGATCTGAATTAACTCATTTCATCCGGTGAAGTATTATGAATAATCTGTATTATTCATAACGCATTGCCCAAGTGCTCAACGAGTACACTTCATATTGTGAGACTCTATAAGTTTAGGTTTATCCATCACGAAATTCAATTTCATGTCCATAATTCACCCACTCATGAATTATGATGACCATAGATAATCTCGCTAAACTATGCAATTCCAGGTCATTGCATACGTCCCTCCGTCACAGGCTATCCATATTATACATGGGATATAGATAAGAACGTCAAATCCATTCAGTATAATATAGTCAACTTTCAATTTACGATCTCCAAATAACAATCAGAACTGATTTATGAAGTTATACTACGGCCATGGATTTACTAGATCATAAACATGTGCAGGATGCCTATGCCATGTACACAGGATTGACAGACCCTCTCTTGATACGCACTGATACCATGAACATCAGTCCACACCCAAAGAACAGGCATAGGTCTGATCTAAATAGATCGGTGATGTGACTGCCATCAAAATGTGGATGATAACTCATATATCGCACTGTAGTATCTGAAGTCAAAGGACCACTACGCTCGCTCAATTCGAGAAGATTCATATTGATGTTGGTGTACTATCTATTAGGAAATCTTCAGTGAGTCGTTCAGTGTTTACCAAATAAATACCTACATGTTTATACGAGTCTCTCGAGACTCATGGTTCACTTGTTGGGTTTCTAAGGTCATCCCAAGATCATATTAAGCATGAAACATGCGAATACAAGAAGTAAGAATGGCGGAAACATACTTACAATGAACGAATGGATGGTTGTGTTGATAGCAAAATTTTTGCATTGAGAAGTCCTCCAAGATCTCCTCTTTGAATGATGAATCCAAGCTCCAAGCTCCAAGCTTTGAGATTTGAGATTCCAAGCTCTTGGGAATGGTTTCCCTATCACATTGAATGATTCATTTAAGTGCTAGCTTTGGAAATTTTTGCAACAAAAATTTCCCTTTTGGTTCTTGCAAGTTTCGGCCAAAGAGAGAAAAATGGGGAGAGAGAGAGCTTTTGATATATTGTGTTTTGTTTTCTAAGAACCTAATACAAAAGTCCCACCAATTTTTGGTATATGCTTTTCCAAAAAGCAAAACAAAGTTTGGAGGGAAAATTACATTAATTGCTCCCAATTACTCCCATCACCAATAGTGACTAGATGTCAATCACTTAAAGTTGACAAGACTTCCATCACTGAAGTGACATGCGAATATGACTTTGGGCCTCACTTTAATTCAAAATCCAAGTGGGCCCGCAAACACATCCCGGGCTCGGGTTCGTTAATTCCGAATTAACGAATTTTTCGTTGCGACATAATTAAATCAAATTTAATTAAATAATTATGCCTAGCAAAATTACTATTCACGTCGCTCACGAATTAATTCTAAATTAATTCGTTTGCCCGAATTAAAATCTAATTTTAATTCCGTTATGAAATCTAATTTCATTTAATATATCAAATATATTATTTTATCGATTAATTCCAAATTAATCGTTCTCTCTCTTCAAATAGTATTTTATCCCAGATAAAATCTCTCCGTAATTAATCCTAGATTAATTATGTTCGAATCATACGTCATCGGTGAATCTTCGGGAAGCGACCCATGAGATCCCTGGATATGTTGAAAGTAAATCCGATCGTCGGACTATCCGAATACGTACGTACCCGGTACGACGTTCTTACCGATTTACGAGACATGGTTGGCTTTTAGCAAAGCACCGTGCCTACCCAATTCTCCAGAAATATTCTTAAAGGAATATATAATCTTTGTCAGACGTAGTATACGTAGTATTGCGTATTGCGATTCAGTATCGGATGTCACATGCAAGGCCTGGGGCTGGAATAGTGTTTTCCCCGTACGAAGCATATATCGGATCACAAGCAACTAGTCTCTTTAATCGGATAATCATGACCTTGTCATATTATCCCGATGGTTGCAACCCATTAGAGTACCAGTTCTGTATCCCTGTGTGATCATCATCTCCATATGACTGAAGTGATACTTCCGTCTTGACATCACACCCAATACACTACGATTCTCAATAAACCCAGAAGAGGCGTGCACATAACCTGTTAAAGTCCTGGACGACCAAAACCAAAGCGTATTGATTGTCGCAAGTACTAGCGATGCAAGTCTTAGGTTAAGACCAAATACACCTACCCTGATGCGGATTCCCATAGACACATAGTCATACTACCAATGAGATTCCGAGGGGTCTATCCAGAGCGAAGCTGTTTCCGTACCATCGGTAAACATAACCTCCTATAACACTTGCATAAATATCCAATACTTAAATATATGAGAACTATGATGTTACGCTTCCATAACACGCACAAGTGCGATACTAGTCTATTCTGCATTATCGATGTCCAGTCTCGATAATACTACGACTAGGTATATTTAATGATTAAACCTTTATGGATTGATATTGTCTCATATCTAATAATCCGAAACTAATCATAAGGACTTTTATCATTTATATATTTAAGTAATCAAATTACAAAATGATAAAATGCAATTTCCATTGTCACATAGTTAATTTGAACAAAAACCACAATGTCTTTTACAAATAGTGACGCTAAGGGTCATAATTGTCCAACAATCTCCCACTTGGCCTATAGCCAGTCACTCAAGCATCTAACACCTGAACTATGTACATGTCGCTCAAACTTTTGCTGAGGAATAACTTTCGTCATTGGATCTGCAATGTTGTCCTCTGATGCGACCTTCTCGATATGATCTCACGAATCAGATGGAAATGTCGAAGAACATGCTTGGATCGTTGATGAGACCTTGGTTACTTAGCCTGCGCTATAGCCCCGTTATTGTCACAATACAATGGAACGGGCTCAGCTACTAACGGAACTACTCCTAATCCAATTAGGAATTTACAGATCCAAACTGCCTCTTTTGCTGCTTCAGCTGCAGTAATGTACTCCGCTTCTGTTGTTGAATCGATAACAGTCTCTTGCTTGGAAGATTTCAGCTTACTGCTCCATTATTTAAACAAAATATGTACCCGGATTGCAACTTACAGTCGTCTTTATCGGTTTGGAAACTTGCATCGGTATACCCAGTAACCTCAAGTTCTCCATCTCCATAGATTAAGAAAGCATCCTTAGTTCGTCTAAGATACTTAAGGATATTCTTAACCGCCATCCAGTGACTATCACCTGGATCGGCCTGATAGCGACTACACATGCTCAAAGTATATGAGACATCAGGTCGTGTACATATCATGGCATACATGATCGATCCGACTGCCGAGGTGAATGGGATCTGACTCATGTTGTCTCTCTCATCTTGAGTTTTAGGACACATGACCTTAGATAGAGTGACGCCATGTGACATTGGCAACAGTCATCTCTTGGACTGATCCATGTTGAATCTCTTCAACACTTTGTCAATGTACGTGCTATGGGAGAGTCCAAACAGCATTCTAGATCTATCCCGTAGATCTTTATTCTCAGAATAAGAATCAAAAGTGCTACTAAACCCGAGAAGATTCTTATTGACGTTGGTGTACCATCCATTAAGAATCTTCGGTGAGTCGTTCAGTGTCTATCCGCTATAAACACATACACGTCTATACTAGTCTCCAAGATTTATGGTTCATTGAGAAACCATTGGAATCATATATTCCAGTATACGACATGTACCGGTCTCAACGGGTTTACTTTACTGACTAAGTAGTGTAAACCTTGACCAGGAACTGTCTGAGAATGAAAACGTAATGATACTACTCAATGTTATTTGCGACGCTTTTGCAACAGTACCATGACTAGTCATTCTAAGGTCATTACGTCTTTATCATATTAAAAGATACATTATATCATAGAAACTGCATATATTATACATAATAATAAAGTTTTACAGTAGTATTCATAAAGAAATACAACCGGGAATTGGCACTCTGAGCACCAACCCCAACACCTTTACCGCTAAAAGGTGATTTAGGCATTTTGCTTAATAAACAAGATTCGCAGACGTCATATGAAATTGGATCAAATTCGTCCAAGTACCCACTCTTCGAAAGTGTGGATATGCGAGTCATGTTAATGTGTCATAGACGACAATGCCACATATAATTTTCATCTTTGTTACTTAGTTTAAGCCTTTTGTTTGTTACATTATATGTTTGAGATTGATTTATATTCAAAATATAAAGACCATTATTTACATCAGCAGTGCAAATCTCCATATCATTTTTATACATAAAACACCTAGTGTTTCTAAATACAAAAGTATACCCACATTGGGCTAACATAGATACATAAATAATATTCCTAGTCAAACTAGGTAAATAATAACAGTCTGTAAGTTTAAGTACATGCCCCGAGGGCAGTTCCAAAACAAAAGTACCAACGGCCAAAACGGCGACTCGTGTCCCATTTCCATCGCGGAGGTCAATCTCTCATGAGGCCAGTCTCCTGCTAATCTGCAGATCCTGCACATTAGTACATATATGAGTACCACAACCAGAATCAAAAATCCAATTTTTAAAACTAGTAGTAGACATATTTATTTCTATAACAAACATACCTGAAGCCGGTGCCTTGCCTTCTTTGATTTCCTTCATGTATGCCTTTATCAGCGGGTCTGCTATATTATCTTCACTCGATACCTTGCACACGACAATATCCCCTCGTGACACAATCTCTCGAATGATGTGGTACTTGC
>SKCR01012984.1:0-34493 GCA_019454045.1 Zanthoxylum bungeanum
GATTTCATCATAACCTAGAAAACTAACTTAGTTATGACACATAATTAGGACTAGTAAAAAGACATAAAAATTACTTAAAAAGTAAATGGAGAAAAATAAATAAAATGCTAAGGAAAAATGAATTAACTTCTACTATTTACTATTTAGATATCTCCTATAAAATAATATATATACTTGTGATAATTTTACCAACCAGCCATATAGGCGGTAACCTGATTAAGTCAAATTAAGATCAACCATCCATTAAGGCGGTAATATTTGTTAATAAACCAGCCATAAAGGCGGAATAATAATTAAACCAACCGACCAGTATGGCGGTATCCTCATTAAGTCAGGTTTAACCAGATTAAATTGAATAACCAACCAACCAGTATGGCAGTATCCTCATTAAGTCGGGTTTTAAATAGTTTATATATTATATTTTAGGGAGATTAATCTAAATAGCAATAGTAAAAGAATTACCTTTTCACCTTAGCATGGAGAAGTTACCCTCGCATAGTAAAACGGTAAAAAGTAAAAATAAAATTACTATTCAAAAAAAATAGAATTACTATTACTATTTCAAAACTTAATTAAAATTAACTACAAAACTGAAATTAAAAGAAACGAAGAAGAAAACTCCCTATTTACATCAGAGGATTTCAAGGAAAAGGTACATTTGAAACTGAAATTTGAAGCTGAATTTATAGGCCCCGGTAGACCTTGGGTGTCGCGACGCCAATGGATTTGGCGTCGCTACGCGATGATGTGGCATGACCTTATTGGTTGCTTGGCATCTCACCGGACACGTGGCATGGCGGCTGGCTGAAGTCGGCTCGTTGAATTTTTGACACGTGGCATGCGGCGCACGTTAGCAGATCGCTTGTGATGATGACACGTGGCACGACGCACGTTAGCAAAGTCAGACTTCTCAAACTATGACCTGTGGACCCGGCACACGTTAGCAGCAGATCGCTTGTGATGATGACATGTGGCACGACCTTATTGGTTGTTTGGCATCTCACCATACACGTGGCAGGGCGGTTGAAAAATTTCAGCTCGTTGAATTTTTGACACGTGGCATGGCGACTAGCTAAAGTCGGCTCGTTGAATTTTTGACACGTGCCATGCAGTGCACGTTAGCAGATCGCTTGTGATGATGACACGTGGCACGACGCACGTTAGCAAAGACAAACTTCTCAAACTCTGACCTGTGGACCCGACGCACGTTAGGCGTCGCGACGCCAAGGGTTTGGGCGTCGCGAAGCGCCAAAATTACGAAAATGCCATTTTTTGCCAATTTTCACTGTTTAGCTCCAAATCACATCCAGAATGTCCTGAAACTTTATTTATCTACAAAATAACACAAAACACATCAAAATATTCACAAAACTCAAGAAACTATACAAAATATTAAGTTAAATGAGTGGGAAATAGTGATACATTTATCTCTCATCACACCCCCAAACCTAACATTTTGCTAGTCCTCGAGCAAAATAAAATAACACAATAAAATTAACTAAGCCACTTTCGTTGCAACCAATAACAGCCAATAACAGTTGCATTTAGTATATGCAACAAGCCTTTAAACCCCTAGGTGTCCCTAGTGGATGAGTTGTAGTCTCGTGAGGGTTTACAACAATGATACCCACAAACATTTTATAAAAGTAAAAAGAAAGTAAAACTAATGCACACAAAAGCAAAAAGACAAGCGAAAAGAGAATAAAGAAGTTAGTGACTAATTAGGTGAAACTTCTACTCCAAGTTACTAGTTGTTTTGTTTCATTCTAAATTACTGAATAAGTAAATTCTCCGATTATTTACCATTCTTATATACACAGCCAACAAAATATTAATCAACTCATTTTTGCCCACAATAGTCATAAGTATAGTTGATAAGAGAGTAATATTTTTGTCCTAAAGTTTTATCAGAATTCACACCTTTTTGTAGTAATAGAATAAATTTTCTGATTTTTCTGATTTTTTCTATGATTTTTCTCTATTTTTAATTTATATACAATATCTTCCATCTATGTAGCGAGTGTTGGGTCGGTGGCTCCCAAACCAGTTGGCTTTAGGGCACCAGGTGTTAAGACACCCCTACAGACTTAATTACTCAGACTTCAGATATATATATATATATATTTTCTGTCATCTTTTTGATCCACGTAGCGAGCTTTAGGCCAATGACTCCTAAACCAGTTGGTTTTAGGGCACTAGGTGTTAAAACACCCTTACAGACTTAATAACTCGGATCTCAGATTTTTTTTTATTCCATCACTTTTTGAGATGCTTCCTCCAAATGAACTAGAGCACTGAATATTACAAACTTTTCAATTTTAGCTCATGTCTGTATGTTACTATGTATGTTGATAATACATGTCAACTGAGCATATGAAGATCTATTTTAGTCAGTTTTATGGAGAATTCACAAATTAAATAATTCAAAATTAAATAAACAAAAATTAACTTGTTTCAAAAATGGTTTGAGATACGTATCAGAAGTGAAAACTCCTTACTCAGCCATCTCTTACCAATTTTACCTTTTTAGTCAAAATAAAAGAACGTAAAATATTTTTTTATATTTTTCGAAGATTTTTGGACTAAAAATAAAAATAACACACAAACTAAAAACAAGGTAGATTTCCCGTTGTAGATTCCCCAGAGGGAGGGTGGAGCGAGGCTCTCTTAAGTACCCAAACCTCTTAGGCTCTTATCGCTTGGTGTCAGGAATAAACAACGAGTTCTTCAGATTAGTCTATCACAATGAGCTACAGGTGAATGATTATCTAGGTGCCTTCACAGCTTTTCCTTATAGAAAGGTAGTGAGTGAAGGAAGACACCAAACCATCACCTACTCCCTAAACATTAGAAGAAGAGTTTAGAAGATAATACCTGGTTAGTTGAAATTCTACAAAAAATTAAAGGTTAAGATCCAGATTAACACGACGCCTCTTACCACGATCGTCCTCGGACCAATTTATCTTTGAAATGATAGGGTCAACTTGTGGTTCATAGGCTAAGAGTTGGTCAAGTAGATCCGGAGCAGTTCTGGCAGTAAAGAGTAGTTCTTTTAAAGGTTTTGACACGAACCCATTTCTCCAAGCATCATCAAGAAACACACAAAGAAAATCATAAAATCCATCAACGTTGAGTAGCCCAATTCGTTTCTGATGTATGTTCAGGTTCGCCCAAGATAGTACTATAAAAATTTCCTCCAATGTGCCCAAGCAACCTAGCAAAGCAATAAAAGCATCAGCATGGTTAATCATTTCCACTAGTCGTTCAGACATACCTGGCACGATCAGTTCCTCTCCGTTTGATGATCCAATAAGATTTGCTTCTGCCAAGGGTTTTGGGATGATTCCCAAAACATGACTACCTCCTTCCTGTACGGCCTTTGAAATGATCCCCATTAGTCCAAGATTGCCTCCGCCATATACTAAGTGCATATTCTTGCAGCTAAGACTCGACCCAATTCCTGTGCTGCTTCTACGTATTGTGGCTTAGCACCAACACTACTACCGCAAAACACACAAATGTTCTCAACTCGTCTTCTTGAAGTGGCTTCCATTTTTTTACTCTGGATGTCTTCAAAAGTGCAATGATGAGTTGAATTTATAGTACCTGAAAAAGGGTGAGTAATAATAGCACTAGTATCTTCCAAAGGAAGCTTGTTAGCTAAACAAAACAAAACAAATCGTGAAATGTCAAAAAGTCTGGATCCTGTCTATGAAAATAAAGATAATTACAACATAAAAGCAAATCAAAGCAATAATTAAGGCAATAGAATTGTGTACGCAATACGCCACTCGTTTGGTATATAAATCCACTAGGATGTGTCTCAAGATTTCATTCCTTACTCAGCCATCGCTAATGAATTGGTTTTCATCTTTCTGATTGCCAAACACCATTCCTTATGTTCTAAAAATGCTCAGTTTGTGCTTTTCCCTACAAAAATAACACACAAAATTAAAAACTCTACAACATGTATACACAAAATATGAAACAGAAATTACAACAAATTGCATGGGTTGCCTCCCTGCTAGCGCTAAATTTTTCGTCTTCAGCCAGACGTGACTGAAATCCATCTGTCAAGGCGGTTTCAGCGTCGTTTTGTATGTCCTATTAAAGACATTCCCATGTGCGTTGCTTTTGAAGGGTCTCTTCCAACGGTAAGGTGGTAAAAAGAATTTTCTCTCATTCAGTACTTGTGCCACCTTTTTGATCTTTGTCGCTCCAGTGGTTCCTGAAAAGAAAGAAAGAAAATCAGGAGGTCTCGTATGGTGCTTGACTTGGAATGAAAGTTCCATTATGTCAAGCTTTTGGGCGATATCTTTGATTTGTACTCCCCAAAACAGTGATGTTTCGCCTGAATTCACTGTATCTTTAATTTTGTCTGACAATTGCTCATCCATTTGCTATGTTTCCTGTTCCACATTTTCTTCACATATGTATTTGAAAATTTCTGTATTCAGCTCTTCATCTGTCATTTGTGAAATACATGCTTCAAAATTGTCAACCTGAGGATGTACAGAAATGTCAGAATTTAGGTCTTCATTCTCTGATCTGGGTGAAATGACTGGCTCAGGTAGATCTTCTTCAAACATCAGTGCAAACAGTCTCCAAGATCTTCATTTTGAGGATACAAAATTTCATCCTCATTTGTTGGTGCAGTTGGTCCAAATAGCTCAGCTTCTTTGTCCTCGTCAGAGTCAGAATAATAAAAATCAAATGAGACCTTGTTGGTGCAGGCTCCTGAACTGATACCTCTGATTCTTGATACTGCTCAGCCTCGTCCTCTGTTATGATGTCATGATGAATCTCAGGATATTCAAAGGCTTCTTCAGTATTATTTGAATTTGCTCCGTGAGATATGTGATTCAGGTTATCTGTTAATTGTCTAACTTGATCTGTCATTCTCTGTATAGACGCCGCATGACTCTGAATTTGTGCATCAAATTGAGCTTCCAGTTCCTCGAACAAATCTTTGAGCATGTGAATCAACTGATCTTCATCTGATGGATCTGGTTTCTGATGAAGATCGTAGGTAGATGGTAGATAAGATGGAAAATGTGATGATTTTTCTTACCTTGAATGATTCCAATAATTCTGCCACTCTGAAAGATATATACATTGATCGCTCGGGTGGTTGCCATCACAAATTACACATCTCCCTATTTCGTTCTATTGAGCAAATGTAGTATTGCTTGGTTCTGGCATCCAGTGATAGTTGTTTGGCTGGACACAGGCCTCAGAAAACCGACTGTTGCTCCCAGATTTGGGGTGAATCTTCTTCTAGTAAGGCTCGTAATCTTTCAAAATGTTCCATTTTTTCAACACCTGAAAAAAAAGAAGAAATAAAAATTACAGATAAAAATAAAGAAAATTAGATACAAGTAAATTGGATAGCTTCAAAATTAACAACTCAAGAAAAATAAGTCCCCGGCAACGGCGCCAAAAACTTGACCGGCGTAAACACACACGTATAACGCAAGCGCACGTATCGTTCAAGTAGTATAAAAATATCGATCCCACGAGGACTTAATTCCTACTATTGTTATTAATTGTTGATACTATTTATTTACAGATATCTAATTGAGGGAGAAGAGATTGATTGCTTGATTGATTTGGTTGATTGTAGATTTGCTAAATAAATAAAACAAGAGAAAATACTAAGGAAAATAAAAGACTCAAAGATCTAGGGTTGTGAATCATTCTAATATCTTTTAAAAGATGAAGTGATTATTTTATGTTTGTGTAATAAATCAGTTTACTAACCTGGAACACGAATTTATGTGAAAGCATCTGTCGATGGTCAGTCATAAATACCCAGTTTAATCCAATTGAATCATATGTCTATGTCAATTAAATTACCTGAATTCATTAAGTTTAAGTTCCAATTATGGCTACCCCCGCCCGACAGGTATATGTCTATCCTGTAAGGAAATCTATTAAAGGGTTATCTATCCTCAAAGCAGATCGTGGGCTATTAAGTCTAAGGCTGAAACCTAAAATCCCTATGTCTAGTTCATTTTAGATTTACCAGATAAATCTTATTGGTGATCACACAACAAGAAGCATTAAGCTTAAGACTTAATAAGTAAACTTTAAATTACTCAAACTATAAAATAACCTCTTATAAACCGGTGATATTAGATTTCATCACAACCTAGAAAACTAATTAGTTATGAAACATAATTAGGACTAGTAAAAAGACATAAAAATTACTTAAAAAGTAAATGCAGAAAAATAAATAAAATGCTAAGGAAAAAAAATTAACTTCTACTATTAACTATTTATATATCTCCCATAATATAATATATATACTTGTGATAATTTTACCAACCAGCCATATAGGCGGTAACCTGATTAAGTCAAATTAAGATCAACCAGCCATTAAGGCGGTAATATTTGTTAATAAACCAGCCATAAAAGTGAAACAATAATTAAACCAGCCATAAAGGCGGAACAATAATTAAACCAACCGACCAGTATGGCGGTATCCTCATAAGTCAGGTTTAACCAGATTAAATTGAATAGATTAAAGAATAACCGACCAGTATGACGGTATCCTCATTGAGTCAGGTTTTAAATAGTTTATATATTATATTTTAGGGAGATTAATCTAAATAGCAATAGTAAAAGAATTACCTTTTCACCTTAGCATGGAGAAGTTACCATCGCATAGTAAAACGGTAAAAAGTAAAAATAAAATTACTATTCAAAAAAATAGAATTACTATTACTATTTCAAAACTTAATTAAAATTAACTACAAAACTGAAATTAAAAAGACGAAGAAGAAAACTCCCTATTTACATCAGAGGATTTCAAGGAAAATGTACATTTGAAACTGAAATTTGAAGCTGAATTTATAGGCCCCGGTAGACTTGGGTGTCGCGATGCCAATGGATTTGGCGTCGCTACGCGATGATGTGGCATGACCTTATTGGTTGCTTGGCATCTCACCGGACACGTGGCATGGCGGCTGGCTGAAGTCGGCTCGTTGAATTTTTGACACGTGGCATGCGGCGCACGTTAGCAGATCGCTGTGATGATGACACGTGGCACGACGCACGTTAGCAAAGTCAGACTTCTCAAACTATGACCTGTGGACCCGGCACACGTTAGCAGCAGATCGGCGCACGTTACGCGTCGCGACTCCAAGGGTTTGGGCGTCGCGACGTGCCAAAATACAAAAATGCCATTTTTTGCCAATTTTCACTGTTTAGCTCCAAATCACCTCCAGAATGTCCTGAAACTTTATTTATCTACAAAATAACACAAAACACATCAAAATATTCACAAAACTCAAGAAACTATACAAAATATTAAGTTAAATGAGTGGGAAATAGTGATACATTTATCACTCATCAACGCCCATAGAAGAGTCACCCAAAGCAACTTGGTAATCACCAAAAGTTGAAATGGCCTTTTTCGAAATGGAAGAAGACGACGCCATGGTAAGGAAATTGAGAGCAAGAAGATGGAAAGGTTTACAGAGAAGAAAAGTAAAGTAATGAAGAGAAAGAATCAAGCCCTTATATAGTAAAGGTAAACGTTCACCATAGGACAAGTGTCACGACCGAATTCGAGGGGAGAAGAAAGGGCGAGTAATGAAAGGGGTGATGTTAGACATGATTTGACACAAAAGACGACACATTAATTGGTGCTATGATGGCATTCGACAAGACGTGTTGGGAAGGTCGCTTATTTATTGGGGAAATGGTGGGTTCACATAGGGAATGTAAATGACGGGCCTCAATACGTGCAAATGATAACAATAGGTAGGGCGAAGATCAGCAGACCGAAGCCAAATTAACAATTCGGTCGATGGTACCATCCTAAATTTACCCAAATTAAGAAATTCCGCCTCGATTTCATCTCCCAAATCAATCAAGATGAATTTGGGGGACAATTTTTAGTAGAGAAAATCACCCTAAGATGAACGAGTCTATGAATGACGAAAAGGAAAGACGTATCAAAAGATGAAAAAGGATGAAAGAAGAATGAAGCATATAGAATCATGATAAATGAAGAGTGAATCTCCCAGCAAATGAAGGACGATGACGGGAAAAGCAATTAGGACGATTACCATGTGAATAGGTATTTTGCAGTTGATCCCATGATCTAGCGGTCATGCAGTAACCCCCCACGATCTGGCAAGTTATCAAAGCGCATAACTCAACAGTTAAATGCATGATCTATCAGTTACGCACAAGCATGAAATGTGGGAGTCCTTGAACCAAGGGAAGCAAAAATGCTCAAGCGGTTGACAAGACTCTTCACTATAAAGGTCCAGGCGTGGGAAGAGAAATGGAAGAAAATGATGATTCATAATGAGCAAGTATTTTAATTTCCTAGATTTATAATCTGTAGAATTGTAATTTGTGTGTTTGTGCCCCTTGGAAGTAATTTCGTAGAATCAAACACCCCTTGCTGGGACTTTGTCTCGGGAGGTTTGGACCTTACATGCGTATTGACTAAAAATTGTGCAAACAGAAACAAAGGTAAAAAAAAAAAAAAAGACCAAAACAAAACAAAAGCCACAAAAAAAGATTTCTTCTCCAGTTGAGAACTCGAAAGTGGGTAAGGTCTATTATTACTAAGGTGGTAGTGGTAGTGGTAGTTGCTAAGGTGACAAACAGTTAGAATGTGTGTTGCTGTGGAGATAAGTGAGTGGTGGAGAGGAATGACAAATATATGTGGTTGGGATGGAAACGTGGGCAACGGCTGTATTTAATATAAACTAAGTGTTTGGGGCATTGCTAACATACCCTTGGGTATCAAATACTCATGGGTATTCAGCATAATAAAAATATATTCAATATATAACTGTTGTGGATAACATCTAGTGCTTGCAACTAAATGAGAAAATAATTTGGCTATAATCAAAATATGTCGCATAATAGATATACATTCAAATGAAATAAATAATAAATTAAATAAAAGTGAGATGGAATTACAATAGTATTCACTTGGTTTTGTCGTTTACGTGCTCGACGACCACTCCGCAAAGAATCCCAAATCTCACAAACTTTTTCTTTAATCTTAATCAATAACATGTACCAATGGAAATCTCCGTCGTGGATTGGCACAAATATCTATTGAAAAGTAAACAAGATATAAGGTTGCAATTAAGAAATATTAACGTAAAAAATATAAATGAAGCATAAATATATACTGGACTTGTTGGCATCTTTGCAGATCACACATATAATGATCTTTTAATTGGGTAGCTCTACGAAATGAATCATATTGTGCATTTTGTTCTAGTACCATTTGCTACATATTCATTTATGGACAAAAATATTATTACTTGGAATTAGATAAAAACAAAGCAATGAAATGAAAATAATATATTTAATGGTAGAACGAAAATACTAACAGCAAAGGTTGTCGGTAAAAACCAATTGATTGGTTCCATAGTTCTTTTGAAAGACTCTTCTATGGTGAGGTACTCAGCCTTCATGCAAATAACATGAGCAATAGATCATTTATTATTACAAATTTAAACGTAAAAATCATAAAAATCAATAGACACAACCTCGCCTTGAACTGGTTCACCAGGCAAAAGCGACAACATGCTACCATGAGTGATATGTTCATGACTGGTCCGGACAATAATCTTACTGCAAGCAACCCGTAAAAGATTTAAAAAAAATTTCAATCGAATATACATATGTTGAAAAGAATTTAGTATACGGTGGTAAATGATTTGGTACCTTTTCTCAGCGAATTTATTAAAACCATATTGAATAATTTTCAAATGATCAGTATTGACTGCCTTGTTGACCAAAAAAGGACCAGCTTTAAATTTTGACATTGCGCCTGTTGAAACAAGATCATATGGGGACAAATGATAAGGCCCTGACTTTCTGCTTCTGAGTGGCCGATTAAGAATTAAAGACATGTCGGAGTCTTGAGCTTCTGCCTTCTGTCCAACTATATCCATCGAGGACTAGGTGAAAGAAAATAAATCAGAAATTATATTCAAATAATAACAATGAAAGTAAAAGAAAACATATAATTCCTTGTATTCATACCTCATCCTTTAGAAGGGTGGAGAATGGTTTAGGGTTGGCCATTGATTCATTAAATACTGCTGCAAGGTTCTGCTTTAACTTAAATAAGTCGTCGAGAGAGGACAAACTGATGTTAGTTGGTTTTTTATCATTGGCATTTACTTCATTAGCATCGACTGGCTATGCACCTTTAAAGATAGGGACCGACATCGTTTCATGAGTCGGACGCGTTTGTTCTCCACAAACATGTGAATTTAGCTATAACAAATATGATTCTAATTTATCAATCTTTTTTGTCAATGCGTCCATTTTAGTTTCCTCAATTCTTTGTAGGCTTGTCATAACTGGATCGAATTCCTTCCTTGCACGTACAAAAATGTCTTGGTGGCCACTCTCATTCCTCATGGGAACCTAATTAAAATTTAAAAATAATAATTAATTTTTTAATGATAACTTGAAGCATACCATAAAAGGAAATTATTAAACGAATAATATCACATTGCTCCCGAAACCACCAAATTTTTTCCCCCATTGAACAAATTTTTTTTTTATTTTCGTGGCAGTCCACTGCATGATAGGCCAACCATTCCTCTGTGAAGAGAGCTGGTAAGTAGAAGACGACATTTAGAAAATCTGCATAAACAAATAAATGTCATAATGATAAACATGGACTGCATTTTGGTAGCACCAACATGAGGAAATTAAAAAGATCAAATCTTATTAATTCCATACCATTAAAAATAAAACACATCCTCTAATTGAAGAAGTTTTGTTTTCATTGACCTTTTTCACTCCATTTCATAAAAACTAAAAACATCAGGTAGCCCAATTTTTAAATCTAATGGACTGGACATATTTCAATACATGCAGGTAATATGGGTTGATGTACGAGGCAGAAGTAGGACATAGAATAGTGCTGATAGCAATCAAACAAAAAAGGATACAGAAATCATCATCTGCAGTGGTAATAATGTTTAATCTCTCAATCACAATTGTTATTGGGATGCCTTTCTTAGTAGTACAATACTGGGCTCTTAAATCAATTATGTCATTGTCTTCCCCGTAAGTCTCAAACTTGGAACCCTCATCCTCAATACCCATAACTGCAGCAAAAGTATCGACACTAAGACTGTATTATGTACCATTAAGTGTTATTATCCCTCTCTCCACGTCACATTGTTTAACCAACCATCTACATAACTCTTGTCGCAATCTCCCACATCTGAGACCCAAGAGGCTTCCAAACCCAAGTTCTCTTATAGCTTCTTCTTGTTCAACAGTAAATGTGGAAACCATTTTCGAGAATCGAGTTGATATTCCTCTATAATTAACGTCTTTATCTTCTACCTTCTCCTCCACTGGATCGCCTAATAATCCATGAGGCCACCTTTTGTGGTTGACAGATTCCTGATTATACTTGTTCACAAAAACTATTTTCTCTTCCAAGCTCATTTTCTTCCAATTAGTTCCTATGTGACCTTTTATCTATAACCAAATAATATAGTAAAGGTTAATAAATCAAACTATAAAGTTAAATAAGAAAGATAAGCTAAATGGTAGATTGCATACCTATTTGGTCAGTTTAACACCTTCTTCTTTCATTTGCTTTGATTCACACTTGCTGTCGAGACAACTAAAATTAATTTGTATGTACATCATCAAATAAACTTATTTCACTATTGAAATTATTTGGTTAACTAGTAACTTACTAATAATAGCATCATGCGTGCTTGCCCGGTCCATGGGGCTGATCATTCGTTTCAGTCCTCTTTCGTTTAGCCATTATGTTTACAACAAATGACATAGGCAATGGACTAGAAATACATCAACAATGATAAGTAAGTGAATTTAAAGTGGGAAAAAGCTTCACAACCACGTTAAATGCCAAGATTCACAAACACGTATAATGCCAACAAACATTGCATTTGTACACAATAAAAACTATCAATGTCCACTACATTTAAAAAAATTAGGTGAAATAACAAACTTAACGGCTTACAAAAGTTCATTGTTTAACCCACAATTCAAAAGCAAACTGCTTATAAAACTATCAAGAAAAACTATCACAATGTAATGAGTTGAATTAGATGAAGATTGAAGAGTCACAAAAAAGTCAAATAAGTACAAAATCTAACTCAAAAACTAATGATTTCAACTTTCAACATGATGATGCATTCTATGTATATCAAAATCATCACCCACAGACATCGGCATATACAACTCACTATTAAAGGCAACAACATTAATAGTAGCCAAAACTTGATTTAAGATGTTAACATAGATCTGACAATACTAGTATATTGCATGTTCTGGTTTCATTATTCAGATTTAAGCAAGTTATATGCAATGTTTAACCTACAATTCAAATACAAACGGCTTACAAAACTATCAACAAAAACTATCACATTATTTAACCTACAATTCAAATGCAAACGGCTTATGTACATGCATGAAAAGTCATGAACAACATTCATTTGAATAGTTCACTTCCCAAAAACGTTAACAAACACAATCTTACAGTTCCATAAACTCATTCAGAAAAGTCAAACAAAAGCTTCTTAATCTTATTATTAAAAAAAGCTTGTACTTTCCTTCCATATGTTGTAGTTATAGCAGACAATGCATATAGATCCCCATTCATCAATCCATGCAACACTTTCACCATTTTAACATGCAAAGTAATGAGAAAACTGGAGGTATTTTACAGAAGGTTTAGTTGAATCAGATGAAGATTGAAGAGAGTCCCCAAAAAATCAGATAAGTACAAAATCTAACTCAAAATTGAATGATTTCAAGTTTCAACGTGATGATGTATTCTATGTATATCAAAATAATCACCCACAGTCATCAGCATCTACAAGTCACTATTAAATGCAACGTTAATGGTAGCCAGAACTTGATTCAAAACATTAACATAGATCTGACACTACTAGTATACTACTGCATGTTCCGGTTTCATTATTCAGATTTAATTAAGTTACAGGCAATGAATAAGACTATTGCAGATATCATACTCTACTCGTGAAACAACGATGACAAAGAATTATGAAAGAAAGCTTAAGCCTTCAAACAAATCATCACAAAGTGTGCATTAACCACCAAACAGAGACCTGATTGGTGATCTGGTATCCTACAACAGCAAAAATACCATGAGCATGAAACAAAACAAAATATAATAAAACCCACAAAACAATTCTTGGGGAATGAAAACACAGTGCAAACATATTTCATGCCAAATAACATGACAATTTCAATAAAGTAACAGAACTGTATACAATTTGATAAACCACGACATCTTTCTGGCATCATGGTTTTGAAACTTATCTTCTCCCAGCTTTATGCAATCATTAATAGTAAGATTTGCCTTTTCAATAGTTTACTATTGTCTTATCCTAATTTCGATGATGAACATTAGCCATTTTTATTAGAATATTTCTCTATCAGATTTAGTCCTATAGCTGGGGCCCCTGAATAATCAGGCCACAACTTGAGCAGTCAGCAGTTTATAGCAGTTTTTTCTCCCATTCATGCCCCACATTCCCACTATCATTTGAGGAAACAGTTTCAAGTCTATTTCTCTATGTCACTTAGATAAATATGTTTCAGAATTCTTCATCAACCTCTACAATAAAAGTATCTGGTCTATCCTAAAGGACTTGGATAACTGCTTGTACCTCATGGATGGTCAAACATCTTCTTTCAATTGTTAAGACCATGCCTTTAAAGGTGGCTCTGGGGATAGCCCACACAGACGGCCGACTAGGGCCCCCAAATTAGGGTCAAAATTAAATTCTATACGACAAAAGAAACTGTCAAGATTCTACTGATTAGGTACTTGATACTTCAATTACCTCATAAAACATACATATATTTCTTATAAACACAGAAATGAAATACAACATCAAGCAAATCCAACACAGCCTCAAACTACAAATAAGGATTAACTGAGGCACAGGACACTAGAATATCATATAAACAAACCACAATATCAATTGATATGAGTATAAGCCTAATAGAAATATTACTGTTGAGTTGAAGAACCGACGAAGTTGAGCAGAGGAAACAGATTTTGTACAAGCAGGTTCGTCCGTAGAGGGAATCAAATATCAAAATCTTTCAAAATCAAACACAAATATTGCCAAAAACACAACTTGCATGCAAGATTCGAAACAAGAAAAAAAACACTAAATGACTAAAATTATAGATGATGCAGTGTAATCAACATTTACCAACCACAAAATCCAGCGACGGAGTTGAACAACAACGATGAAGCAGAACCTGTGAAATGGCGTCGGCGTATCCCAATTTTAGGGCAAAAAATTTAGGGAAATTTTTTTTCTGTTGTGTGAGAGAGAGATCATGAGAGTGAAAGAGATTTGGGGGAGTTGGGGAGAGAAAAGGGCTTTTATAATTAAGTTTTATTACTGGTTTATCTGGTTATTGCTTTTTTCCTTTTATTATTTTTACTGTAGTGATCCAACGGTGAGGAACCCATGGGTATCTCATACCCCAGGGTATCTTAGACAGGCCCGTTTGTTTGACAATCAAGAGTAAAAAATCAAATTCCACATAAGGAAAGAACAAAGTAACTTATTATCTTATATACATCCACACTTTATAACGTAATAACTGATGTGTGACATGGGTAATGTTTATGTGGTTACCCCTTCCGGGTTTAAGTGGTGCAGGTAAAATCCCTGATTATCTCATGCCCTTACAAGAAACGAACTCTCTGGATTTGAACTCAGGACCTCAAGATGTGATATTGAACCCCACCACAACTACACATGTGTGCTTGATACTTTTTAAGTACACTTAGAATTTTGCACATGTACGTGACACGAGGCACGAGGAGAATAACTATTATAAATAATTTTTTTTTTTTTGAATTTCAAATGAAACATTATAATTTTAAAATTTATTAGTAGTTAATTTTCAGAAAGTAGAAACTCTTCGACAAATTAATTACAACTCTTCATAATAACTTATAAATTGTGAAAAGGTGCTTTCGATAGTCGTGCAATCTCAATAAATAGACACATGGTTTTCGAAAATAATTAACTCTGAATTTTGTTATTCTCTCCATTCTTACTTCACTACAAATTCTTTATAAGTGTTTTATTGTTCTCTTTATGAATTCTTCACTATTTTGTTTAGTGTAAATTCATTTTATGCTTGTCATATCCTGGAAACTATTTGCCAGTGTATCTTAGAAAGGGAGCAAATGACGGTTTAAGGAAAACGTACTTGATACGTGTTTCTAAGTCTCCAATCCCAAAGATTTAACAATTTTAAAACATTATTCTTCAATGGAGGCTGAACCATTGTTACTACTATGAAACTGATGAACGAGACTTAGTAAAACTGGTCATATTGAAGGAAGAAATTTTACTCACTGGCAAGAGAAATTGAAGCTTCTGGTGACTACTTTGAAGATTTTCTATATGCTTTATCTGAATCTGGAACCAATTCCACAAGCAACTGGCACAGACACTGATGAATCGAAGATAGAAAGGAAAAAGAGAGATGAAGATGAACTTATATGTCAGGTGCAAATACTAAATGCCTTGTCAGACCGTCTGTATAATTACTACACCAATACTTCATCAGCAAAAAAAATTGGAAAGCACTAGAATTCAAATACAAAGCAAAGGAGGAAGGTACCAAGAAATTTTTGTTTTAGAAATATTTTGATTACAAAATGTATGATGATAAACCTATTTTTCTCAAGTTCATGAATTACAAATTATTGTCAACAAACCGATGGCTGTGAAAATTGAACTTCCTGAGTAATTTCAAATAGGTTTGATAATTGCAAAATTACCATCTCCTTGCAAAGATTATAAGAAGAAGATTATGCACAATTACGAAGATTTTTCTTTGGAACAGGTTTAGAAACACCATTGAATTGAGGAAGGGTTAAGAGAAAGAGATAAAAATGATAATTCTTATACTGGCACTTAAAAGCCAATGCTGTGGTCTAGCCTAATTAACCTAATAAAAATAACCAAAATTTCGGTCCTAAAAAGGATCAAGGGAAATTCAAAAAGTCTAAGAATAACAAAAATAAAGGAGCATGCTTCGTCTGTAGAAAATCTGGGCATTTGGCTCGAGATTGTAGGTTCAGAAAGAAACCAAATAATCATGAAAGGTTGAATTCTCTTGAAGATGATGAGATTGCCACTACTGTGAGCGAAATCAATGCAATCCAATGATTCGGCTAAGGGACGAGAAAGTTACAAGCATTTGAAGTTATACCACAGAACTAGTGCGTTCAAAGTAGTTGGGTGTACAATTGACGTTTATTGGAGGCTCGAAAGAACCAAGGCAGTAGCTTCACGTTTGAGGAGCATGCGACAGAGGTTCCAACGTAAATTGAGAGATTTAAGTGTGAACTTCCGTTTTTAAGTCTTTTTCCATTCTTTTTTGGGTTTTGAAAAGCCCATATCACTAGAATTAGGTTAGAACATTATTCTCATATAAAATGAGGCTTAAAACCCTTATTTGGGGGGAGGAACCAGAAATTCTTCTTTGAGATTTTATGATAGCCATGTGTGGCTAGACTTTTATGCTTGGTCAAAGGAAATGGAAGTCTTGAGATTAATACAACTGTGAGATCTAATTTTTTTCATAGTTTAATTTATACTTTGAGTTTGTAATGTTCTCAATGCTTAATCTCATGATTATGTAATTCGATTACTAGGAGGCCTACTAGTTTATTATTTGTCGCCATATATTACATGGTTAGATATCAAATCCGTAATTATTTATTTTGTCTAACATAAAAAGCAACTAAGGTTTAATGATTTCGTACATTGTAAATTATTAAGCTTTAGGAAGAATGCACGACTAAATTAAACATGACCACTTGTGTTTGTGTTATTTACTTTTATCGATCTCTTTAATTCTTAAGGCTACCACTAGATTAAATCTTGGGGCTTGCTTGGGTTATTTAGTAGTTCGGGTTAATTAGATCACTTGTTTTTTAATTAGTCATGACTTAGGAGAGATAGGAAAATAATTCCAATAGTGAATATTCAAAGTGTCAAGTGTTAAATATTTACATCAATGATAAGTTGTAAAATTCCAATAGTGGATGTTGACTTAGACTAAAGATTTTTCTCTTCTTGATTGATCAAATACTTTGATTTGAATTGTTATTTAGTTGTGTTTATTAAAATTATTTATGTTAAATTCTAAATCCCCCCAATCCCTTTTATCTATAGGCATAAACTAGACTAGATAATCCCTGTGGGAACTTTAACATCCCGTAATAGGGTATGACATTACCGGCAGAAGACATAAATAACCTGTTTCATTGAGCCTCGAAACAAACAGAAAACGGACATGATGCGACCTAAATATGGACAACCTGGATCGCAGTCCAGCACCTTAAAAGACTTGTACAAATATCAACTAGGCAAATAGGACCTCCGGCCCAAACTCAAAAAAATTCAAACCATATCATCAATTTCTAGGCTTCTTGCCCAAGTCAAAATATACAATTCAATACTTATAAAGACATACATAAAATAGTATACCTGGCCGATACAAACAAATACAATTGTAACATGATGTCTAAACTATATGACCCTTCCCAAGACTTTAGATTGGGTGACTGCAACTTGAGTAATCCATTGCCTCGAGCAAGATATCCAAACTGAAATGACTGACCAATCAGGTTGCCAACCTGCAAAAATAACAATCTGGTTTGGTGTGAGCAAGAGGCTCAGTAAGTAATCATGCATAACAAAGGCATACAAGTCAAACATATTGTAACATTTATTATCTAAACATATATGACTATCATATCATTATGATTTCAGAACCCTTATGTAACTTGATTTTATCGATTTTCTAATAATCGCTCAAACTCCCATTTATCCTTTGCTAGCTATCCATGTGAAATCAATACCCAAAGACTTACTGATAGTTACACACATGCGAAATTCTTCAAATTATCAACTGATTTTTTCTCTTTCGATCATATATCAGAACCATTTCATATCACACTTTCAGCACCAGAGCTTATATACATGCAAGTACGAACACACAAATCATAAATATTCAAATATCTAACATATATTCATACCTATACAGTTTCAGAGAAACTTTTCTTCCATACTAACACATTCATCTACATATTTAAATAGATAGAATGATGTATAACAATATACGCATCCTTTGAAAAGGCTCAAGAACACAGGACTAAGTCATAGATCTACATATGTGCTAACTTATACACTATAATTCGTCACTCAATACCTTTATACATATACATATAACAAATACAAACTCTTGCGCAAGCAAATTACACATGTCATCAAATTTAGAAGGGGCTAGCAATCACAATACATCCATTCATTACTCTTTATAAACGTGGATTCTATACCAATATTCTTATATATCATCAATGGATAATATAAAATATTCACTTTAAAATCATTTCGAAAACTTATTATAAAAATCTTTTGTTGCAAACAAATCATTTTCGTAATCATATTTCTCATAAATCCTAATCAAGCGTTAAAGACCAACTCAACTGGACGAAACATAACAAACATCCAATATCCAAATCACGCGTACAGACAAGACAATGAACAAATCAAGCTCATATCGATAGAGAGTAGCGGGTCGATCCACTACAGTTGGACATAACCCTAAATAAGAGCCATGTTGGATTCAAAAATCATAAACCATAAAAACATAGTTCAAGCGCCGTGGCGGAAACATATCATATCATAACATGAACAAAATCAAATATATCTCATTCAAAACATAATTATTTTTATTCAAAACATAATTATTTTTACATCATTTTTTTCTAAAACACTAAATATGTCTTAGTCAAAAATGAATCTTTTGAAAATGTGAGCGAAAATCAAATTCATATAATTCAAAATAATTTTAACGAAAACAACCTTTTAGAACTCTTATCGAACGTCCACTGTCCCAGTCGCACACTCAGATCGGACAGTGTACGAACATGACCATGTCGAATGAGAAGTAGGCCAGCCATTTTTCGATGCTCATGTCCTCATAACAAACACCCCAACAGAAGCATAATTATAAGCCATAAATCATAAGAACATAAGTCAATGACCGGGACATAAATATATCATCAAGCGCCTCGACGAAATCATAAAGTCAAGACATAAAACTTGAAAACATAGGTCAAGTGTCGAGGCGCAAACATTTCATTAACAAGCGTCTCTACGGAAATATATTGATAATCATAAAATATCAAAACATAAACAAGCGTCGAGACATAAATATTTCATTATCGTTAAGATTAAAACAAGTTTTCCAAAGTATTTACTCATTGTTCATTTAAAAACCATAAACCATCAATATCATCAAAACATCAATAAAAAGTAGCATAAGAACATGATACAAAAATATCATAAAAACTGAAAACAGAAACTGTTGGTGACTTGGTCGCATAATCGATTGTAATTGGTTTTGATGATGCAACGCGAGAAAGAAGACTTCGACGTACAAACCCGAAGTAATACAAAAAGTGTCGAAGCATATGAGGTGAAGAGCGAGAATGTGAAGACTTGAGCATAATTGAAGAAATCATGTGAAGTCTTAGCTTAGTGCTCTAATTGTAAGTGAGTTTACTCAAGTGATCTAAAGCTCTTAGGAATCATACATTTTGCATCACTTGCATTTAAAATGGCTTAGAATGCTAAAAGAATCATTTGCATTTTATTTGCACCAAAATGAACTTCATGCACAAGTACATCGGTAAATGATCTTCTAAAAACTAGCAAACGGTTGAATTAAACTTCAAATGATATACCGTTAGATATATATGTGTATCTTGTTTGCTACGGTTCAAACGGAACACAATTCCGATGCATAGAACTTTTGCTAGAGCCATTTTACTATAACATGTTCATATGTGCGTTTTCTGCATACATGTCACATTAGAAAATTTCCATAAAATTATAATTAATTTTTTTGGAGCTGAATTTTTTACAGAAGCTAGATATATGTGTCTCGTGTATGTAGAAATTTATGGATCGTGATTTGTAATTTTCTAGAGAAAGTTATGGCCAAAATACCAAGTGTCGTCAGTGTTGACTGGTCATCAGAACATGTACTTACTGAAACACGGGAGCTCCAGACCGGTCCCCATACCGGTTTCCATACCGGTCTAGCCTTTATTGTGCAGTTACTGAAACCAGGGAGCTCCATGCTGGTTTGTTCGCCGGTCTTCATGCCGGTTTTGGCTGAGAAAATCATGCTCTCTGGAACCAGGGAGCTCCTCGCCGGTCTCCATACCGGTTTGCTCGCCGGTCTAACGAATAGTTTTTTGAACGTTATATAGCCGTTAGGAGCCGTTGAAAACCTAGACCGGCATGCCGGTCTCCTCACCGGTTTGCTCGCCGGTTTCGCTGTAAGTTGGGGAATACTTTGCATTTTATTATAAATAGGACCCCAACTCATTTCCCCCAAGTAAGAAACCTAAAGAGACTTAATACACAACCTTCATACATTCTCTAAGGTAAATACAAGAGTGTCTTAAACCTTCATACACTTAAACACTCATACAAGCTCACACACATCTTCATTACATTTAGTGAGCTTGGATCACTTGGGTTTGCAACTCACACAATCTTCTTATTATTTGTGAGTGCCCAAGTGTGTTTTAATTCTTCTTTATCAAAACACTTGCGGTTTGTGAAATCCCATTTGGTTGGGTAAGTTGTAAAGGTTGTGAGTGCGCATACGAACAAAACTCAAAGTTGTAAAAGGTTCAGAGTGTGCCTTTGCGAAAAACTCTTGGTTACGAGTGAACCACGGAAAACTCGATTCTAGTGGAAATCTTCAAGCGAGGCTTGGGGGAGTGGACGTAGGCACGTTTGGCCGAACCACTATAAATCTTGGTGTCGTATTCTCTTTCCCTATACTTTTGTTATATCAAGTTTATTTATGCTTATATATATTGAATAGAAAACTTGCATATAGGCTATTAATTGGAATAGAGAAAATTGCCTAAAGTCATCACTTGGTAATAAGAGCTAAAAATCGGTAAAGATTTTTAATTCCGCACTTATAGCGATAACCCAATTCACCTCCCATCTTGGGAAATAGAGATTGTTTGTCGCTATTGCTTGTAGGAAATTCAGAAACATCCATTCACGTTTCAGATACAACACCATTTATCCATCATCATTCAACAAGAAACCCACAGGTCGGGCACATCACACAATACATTTCAAGTTTACTTAACATTCCCAATCGACTCGTATATCGGTTCATATTGAAATCATATCATATTAACATCAACGAAATACTTTTAACTTAGCGCATATATATATATATATATATCCATAAAGTACGATTATGTGTCGTTGAATCAAACCACCCAAACACGTGGCTTCAACCATCCCAAACCTGTGGTGGTTTAGTCACTTAAACTATATTTTTTTTATTCTATACACACACAGAGATATTTCCTATGAACAACAACAACCAATGTGTAGGTATACATCGCATGGAATATTTACCTTGTCTCGCGAACACTTCTGATCCAAGTGAAATCTATCAAAATAAGCGACAGAAACGATTAAATCCATTTTCAGTGATATGCAGATTCTCGACTCAACTATACGTACTTTTAGATCTTCTCGGAACACCCAAATTAAATCCATTTTCAATGATTTCAGTTTCATTACTCTCAAAACATCTAATATAAATATTCATAGCACTAGTTTTAATTTCTGGCTAAAATTTAGAAAATCTTATGAAAAGTCTGAAAACATTACAAACATATCCATAACATTTTGGATCTATCACGATCCTCCCAAAACCAGTCAAATAAATTTATTACATTATAACATATCATACCAGGACCATCAGATAACTTAAATTTTCAAAATAGGAATTTACAGAAAAATTTTCACCAAACTTCTGATAACGCTATGGAATGATCCTAGACCCTCTGAAACTTTTCGGATTCATCCTAACATTATCATATCATCATATTTAAATCATATATATCATTATGTTCATCAAAGCACAGATACGCGTGAAAATTGGTTTTATTGAAAACTCGCTAATCCTATCGGATTCGATCTAATGCATTTGGATTTCATCCAGATTATATCAATAGCACAATTTCAATAAATTCTAACTTATACAATTCAATTCAAGTCAATAAATTACTCTACGAAACTACTGGAAATATCTAAATACAAAACGAAATTTCAGTAAAATTTTCAGTAAAATGGGCTGATTCAATTTTCAGTAAAATTGAGGCCTTTCAGCTCGAAATTTCAAAAAGAACCGAACACGAAAGTTTTTCGTCCCGGAAAAATTAGTCCAAAGATTTAAGAATCACCTCAATTGGAAATCTTTTGTTATTACTATAGCCGAAATAACAAAACTTACTCATATAGAAAATATCAAAAAAATACGCGTAATCGGCCTTTTCGAATTACGCGATTTCCAAAGCTTCGAAACACCACTTCACGACATTCCGACATAAATATTTCATCACTAAAACTTATATTCTCCAATATCCTTCCATTTCGAAACTTTAACTATGATCCATAAATCTTCCAAAATTATCCCGAAAATTTCGGGATATTACACTCTCTTCTCTTTATAAAAATTTCATCCTTGAAATTTCGTTGTCCTTATATCTGATCAATTGGAGCAAAACACACATACCGAAAAGTCATGTAAAAAGTTATTATACTCTTTACGTCGCCAAAAGTCATGCATTCCTTGTCAAAATGTATCGTATTACATCGTATCAAACTCGAGTCAAATATAACGGATCTGATCAAAATTTCATATGAAAGGAAATCAATACATCATCAAAATCAAATTAGAACTCACACATCAGAAGGATTTCGATCGTGCCAAAACAGAATCCTATCAGATCTTATACTTCTATGAGGTTTCAGACATATCCTGATTATAATCAAATCAAACCATATCAAGTCAAAACATATAGATTCAAATCATGTCAAATCACATGAAATCATTCAATCTATGATAATTTCATTCATACCACATCAAATCATATCGTGTCAAATCACATAGAATCCATATCGAACCTAAGCCAAATCATATCACGCCATACCATATACATTAGAGAAGTCTTACTCATATCAAATCCAAAACATAACATATCATACCGTATGCCATATACCAAAATCATAACGAATCAAATCAAGTTACAAACGTAAGACCTATATGGTCTATGCACAATAAAGAACTTACTCAGACGATCATATACCTTGTAGCTGCAGTCATCGATATCTAAACCTTTTGCTCTGATATCACTTATATAATATCCCGCCGGAAGGCATGACATTACCGGCAGGAGACAGGAATAATCCGTCTCCCTGATCCTTAAGACAAATAGAAAATGGACATGACGCATATAAAAAATGGACAACTTGGATCGCAGTTTAACACCCTAAAAGACCTGTATAAATATCAACTAGGCAAATAAGACCTCTGGTCCAAACTCAAAACAATTCAAACCATATCATCAATCCTTAGGTTTTGTGCCCAAGTTAAAACATACAATTTAATACTTATAAATACATACATAAAATAATATTCTTGACTCATAAAAAAAAAATAAATGTAATATGATGTCTAAGTTAAATGACCTTTCTGAAGACTCTAGATTGAGTGTCTGCAACTTGAGTAATCCATCGCCTTGAGCAAGATATCCAAACTGAAGTGACTGACCAATCAGGTTGCTAACCTGCAAAACTAACAAACTGGTTTGGTGTGAGCTAGAAACTCAATAAGTAGCCATGCATAACAAAAGCTTACATGTCAAACATATTATAACATTTATTATCTAAACATATATAAAATATCATATCATTAAGATTTCAGAACCTCTATGTAACTTGATTTTATCCATTTTCTAATAATCCTTTAAACTCCCATTTATCCTTTGATAGCTGTCCATATGAAACCATTACCCAAAGACTTACTAGTAGTTACACATATGTGAAATTCTTCTAATTATCAACTGATCTTATTCTCTTTCGGTCATATATTAGAACCATTTCATATCTACGTATACCTTTATAAACTTAAGAACATCTCTTATATTAACTATTAGATTTATCACTTAATAATGATATACATCCTATTTTAGAATCTTTACTTACCTTTGCCAACACTTCCAGCACCAGAGCTTAGATACATTCATGTCTGAACACACCAATCATAAATATTCAAATTTCTAACATATATTCATACCTGTATAGTTTCAAAGAAACTGATCTTTTATTGACTCTTAGATCTTACTTACAAAACAAACATACCTGAAACGCTTTTGCACTAACATATTCATCTACATATTCAAATAGATAGAATTTCATATAGCAATATACGCGTCCCTAAAAAATGCTCAAGAACATAGAACTAAGTTAAAAACCTATATATGTGCTAAATTATACACTATAATTTTATCACTCAGTACCATACACATATACATATAACGAATACAAACTCGTGTGCAAGCAAATTTCATACGTCATCATTTATAAGGGGAAAGCAATCACAAAACATCCATTCATTACTATTTACCAATATGGATTTTACACCAAAACTCTTATCCATCATCAAACGAAGAATATAAAATATTCACTTTAAAATCATTTTGAAAACTCATTATAAAACTCGTTTGTCTGAATCAAGTGAACAGACCGGATAATGAATGAATCAATCTCATGTCGATAGAGGATAGCGGGTCAATCCACTGTAGTTGGATAAAACCCTAAACAAGCACCACAACAGATTCAAAAGCTATAAAACCATAAAAATATAGTACAAGCACCGTGGCAGAAACATATCATATCGTAGCATGAACAAAATTCAAATGTATCTCATTCAAAACATAATTCTTTTTACATCACTCTTTTCCAAAATGCTAAACACGTCTTAGTAAAAAATGAATCTCTTGATAGTGTGAGTTAAAATCGAATTCATATCATTCAAAATAGTTTTCATGAAAAAAAACCTTTTAGAACACTTATCAAGCATTCACTGTCCGAGTCGCGCACTCAGATCAGACAGTGTACGAATAAGATATGTCAATAGAGTAGTAGGCCAGCCATTTTTCGATGGTCAGGTCTCCATAACAAGCGCCGTAGCAGAAGCATAATCATAAGCCATAAATCATAAAAACATAAGTCAAGCGTTAGGAAGAAAAAATATGATCAAGTGCCTTGACAGAATCCTAAAGTTAAGACATAAAACTTGAAAACATAGGTCAAACATCAAAGGAAAAATATTTCATTACAAACCTCTTGGCGTAAACATAATGATAATAAAAAAATATCAAAACAAAAACAAGCTTCGAGACGGAAATATTTCTTTATCGTTAATGATCAAATCAAGTTTTCCAAAGTCTTTACTTCTTGTTCATGTAAAAGCCATAAACCATCAATATCATCAAAACATCAATCAAAAATAGCATAAGAACAAAAAAAACGAATATCATAAAAGTAGAAAATAGAAATATTTATTCACATTTCAGATACATCACAAAATACATATTTATCGATCATTATTCAACAAGAGGTCCACAGGTCAGACACATCACACAATACATTTCAAGGTTAATAAACATTCCTAATGACTCGTATATCGGTTCACATTGAAATCATATCGCATACACATCAGTGCTATACTTTTAACTTAGTATATATATTTATATATGTATCCATAACGTACGATTATACGCCATTGAACCAAACCACCCATACTCGTGGCTTCAACCATTCCAAACCCATGGAGGTTTGGTCACTTAAACTAAACGTATTTCTATATAGATATACATATTTTTACACACATATTTCCTATGAACAACAACATCCAATGTGTTGGTATACATCGCATAAAATACTTTCCTTCTCTCGTGAACACTTCTGATCCAAGTCAAATCTGTCAAAACAAGCGGCTGAAATGATTAGAACTGGTGATATGTGGAATTCTTGACTCAACTATACAAACTTCTGAATCTTCCCGGAATACCCAAATTAAATTTGTCTTTAATGATTTAAGTTTCATTACTCTCAAAACATCTAATATATCATATTCGTAGCAATAGTTTCAGCTTTTGGCTAAAATTCAGAAAATCTTCTGAAAAGTCCGAAAATATTATAAACGGATCTGGAACATTTCAGATCTATCCTGATCCTCCTAAAATAAGTCAAATACATTTACTACATCATAAAATATCATATCAGGATCATCAAATAACTTAAATTTTCAAATTACTCATTTAAAAAAAAAAAATCCGTAAAATTTCGGATAATGCTACGGAAGGATCATGGACCTCTGAAACTTTCCGGATTCATCCAAATATTATCATATCATCATATTAAACTAATATCTATCATTACGTTCATCTAAGCACGGATACATGTGAAATCTAATTTTATTGAAAACTCGCTAATCCTACCAGATCGATCCAATCCATTCTGATTTCATCCGAATTATACCAATAGCATTATTTTTGATACATTCTAACTTATTCAATTCAAGTCAATACATTACTCTTTGACATTGCTAGAAGCATCTAAATCTAAAATGAGAAACTTGAAAATATCAAATTTTTACCGAGAGGTCTTACAGAGATTCTGAGGGCATATACAGACTCCAACACTCTTATGAGCTTGCTGGTGTGGTCAAAATTTCATTTAAAGGTGTTGAGCAACACGACCCCACATGACAGATTATTTTTACCTTGTTTTATGTGCCGTCAAGCAGAGATCAGAGAAACGGTTACTCTTCGAGGGTTTTGATTTGGTATATGGTTTGGCCTGTAAAGTCAAAGAAACAAGCCAGATCGAAGCAAAACAAGTCGCCGTTCTTTGCGCGATTTCGGCCACGACGTGCTACCATAGCTTGATCGGCAGCAACCAGCAGCTCCTGCTTGGCCAAACAATTCCATTGTCACCATCACATCTCACCGGAGACGCCCCTACCGGTTAGAACCCATCTCTCTCTCCTCCACGTGTGCTAGAAAGGTGCTGAATGTGTGTGTGTTTGTTTTTAGTGGGCTCTTTTTGCAAATAATAGAAAATTCTGGCTTGATAAACAAATCATCTGAAAATTGTATAAAAGTCCATGGGCGAAATTATAATTTGGTCTTCATTATGGGTTGATTAGGTTTTCAACATAATTGAGGCCATTCGGCTCGAAATTTCAAAAAGTGCCAAACAAAAAAGTTGTTCATCTTGGAAAATTGAGTCCAATAGTTCAAGAATCACCTTAATCAAAGTTCGTATGCTACTTCTATAGTTGAAATAAAGAAGCTTACTTATATAGAAAACATCCTAAAATATGCGTAATTAGCCCTTTCGAGTTACGCGATTTCCAAAGCTTCGAAACACCACTTCACGACATTCCGACATAAATCTTTCATCACTCAAACTCATCTTCTCCAATATCCCTCCATTTTCAAACCTTGACTGCGATCAGAAATCTTCCAAAAATATCCTGAAAAGTTCAGGGATATTACAGGAACGATCCTTACTCGCACTACTTCATATATTTTTACGAGTTTAGGTTTTATATTTGGTTGTCTATGACAGCACACCATCCGTGTGTTGCTGCAGTTATTAAAGATGAACTTTAAATGCAAAGAATATATAGTTTATAAGGTCATTACATTATTAAAAATAACTCTTCTATATTGTTATAACCTAATAATATGAATTCATATAAAAATTATGATTCAAATCCTAAACTACTCCCCAATAATAATTAAAAAAGAATATGGTATGTGTTTGCAAAGGACCGCAATGTCAGTCAATGTCCTATGAAAAATTTCATGATAGATAAAAATAGTATGAATATATGTTAGATATCTGGGTTGTGGTAAGTGGAAGTTTAGTGAGAAAAATCGTGTATATAGTACATATGTCAAATGGAAGCTTAACTTCTGAGCATTGGATAGGTGGTGAATGTTCCCATTAGAAATGTGATGAGTTTTTTTAATGTTATTTGTCAAACATCATCTGCTATTTGATCATGCCCTTTTTTTATTTGTTTTCTTTAGTTTCTTTGGACAAGTTTGTGCAATCACGTAGAATAGTTGTTTGTTTTGATTGAAGCGGTAAGTTACTCACTTTGTACATGTTTCTTTACTTGTGTGGGTGTAATAAGTTTGTTTTGATTATAATAAATTGCTTCAAAATTTTAACCTTATATTATAGCATGATTTTCTGAAGTATTATTTCATGAATGTGAAAGTGAATAGTTAAATTTACTGCATATTTTATTTTTGCCTTTTATATTTGTCAGGACCAATATTTGTAACTTAATCATGGTTAAGTCTTGGATTGAATATAGTAGAATGTCACCTGAGTATGATTATAAGGTTAGGAAATTTATGGAATTTTCTATTGAAAATCTTGAATGCAATAAAAATATCAGGTGTCCATTTAATAGATGTGGCAATCTATCAATTCACACACCTAAGGTTCAAACAGATCATATTATTTTCAATGGTTTTGATTTGAAATATAAAAATTGGTTTTGGCATGGGGAAGAGATAACTAAATGTGTATCTCCTAAAGATAACCAATTTGAGTCACAACAAATAGACTTTGAAGAGGATAAACAATTGAAATGGTTAATGATGCTTACAAGGACTGTGGTAATCCTCTTGCATTTCAAGAATTACTAGAACATGCCGAGAAGCCTCTTTATCAAAGATGTTCTAAATTCACTACATTAGATGCTTTGGTGAAGTTGTTCAATATAAAGGGTAAATTTAGGTGGTGTGAATAGTAGTTTTACAGAATTATTGAGTCTTGTAGCAGACATGTTGCCTAAAAAAATGAACTTCCCGTTTCTATGTATGAAGCTAAAAAGACTATCGTATTGGGTATGGATTATGTTAAAATACACGCTTGCCCAAATGATTATGTACTCTACAAAAAAGAGTATGAGGTGTCTGTAGATGGAAGAAAAAGAATGATGATGTTGAACAATATAGGAACGAGGTTCCTGCAAAGGTTTTATGGTATTTTCCTCATATATCTAGATTTAGGCGCATGGTTCAGTCCCCGCAAACTAGTAAAGACTTGACATGGCATGTAAATGGGAGGGTAATTGATGGTAAGCTCTAACATCCAGCTGACTCACTATCATGGAAGTAAGTAGACGATAAATGGTCCACTTTTTCAAAAGATCCTAGAAATCTTTGGCTTGCCCTATCGGCTGATGGAATCAATCCACATAGCTCTCTTAGTAGTACATATAGTTGTTTGCCTGTTCTTCTTATAACATACAATCTTCCGCTATGGTTGTGTATGAAACGAAAGTTCATGATGTTGACCCTTTTGCTTTTTGGTCCTCAACAACTTGGTAATGACATTGATGTTTACTTCGCCCCTCTCATAGAGGATTTGAAAATTTTATGGGATGTTGGGTTAGAGGCTTATGATGCATACAAAAAAGAGTATTTCAATTTGCGAGCAATGTTACTATGGACCATAAATGACTTTTCGGCATACAAAAATTTAGTTGGTTGGACCGTTAAAGGGTATAATACTTTTTCTATAATATGGGATTGACACACCAAAATGTAGACTTAAATATAGTTGTAAAAGTGCATATATTAGGCATCATTGTTGGCTCCCTAAGGGTCATGTATTTCGAGATCAAATAAAAGCCTTCAACAATAAAAAAAAATAAAAAATAAATTTGCCCCAAAACCAATTAATGGTGAGGAAATTTTAAGGTTGGTTGAGCCTATTGAGAAGAAATGGGGGAAACATAAATTAAAGAAGTGCAAAAGTGGGGACAATAAAGACCGTGTGTGGTGGAAGACAAATCCTTATTCTTTAATTTAGAGTATTGGCAGCACTTGCTTGTGCGACATCAGTTAGATGTTGATGAGTGGTAAATATATCACTATTTCCCACTCATTTGACCTAATATTATATATAGATTCTTGAGTTTTGTGAATATTTTGATGTATTTTGCATTATTTTGTAGATAAATAAAATTTCAAGACTCTTTGGAGGTGATTTGGGGCCAAAACAGTGAAAAAGACAAAAAGGGCAAAACTATAATTTTGGCGTCGAGACACGAACGGCGCGTCGCGATCGCTAACGTACGCTGGAACCTGCTAAGGTGCGCCGAGACACGTGTCACCATCTGAGAAGTTTGGTCTTGCTAACGTGCGCCGATCTTGCTAACGTGCGCCAGACACGTGTCACCATCACATGCTGCCGACAATCCACATCGGCACGTCAGCACAATTATTGAGTTAATCATAAAAAATACCATGTCAGCAGATAAGAGAATCGAAGCAACCAATCAGTGCATGCCACGTGGCGCGTCGCGACGCGCCAAGGTTGGCACATCGCGACGCGCCCCACCTAGTGATGTCTATAAATTGAGCCGAATTTTCCGATTCAAATCATGCTCTCTTCTGAATACTTTCTTAAGGATTTTAAGAAGTTTGTATCTTGTTTGTTTATTTTCAGTTCTGTAATTAATTTATTTTACTTTTACGCAAACGTACTTTCTTTTCTTTACTTTTTAGTCTTTACTTTCTGCAATTTACTTTTATGCACAATACTATTCTTTCTTTACTTTTCAGCAATTTACTTTTCAGAAATGAGGAGGTAACTCCCCCTTGCTGGGGTAAAAGGTAAAACTTTTATTACTAATATTTAAATTAATCTTCCTTAATTATAATATAATAACTATTTAAAACCTGACTTAATGAGGATACCGCTATATTGGCCAATTGGTAATTATTGAAATTGGTTTTAACCTGACTAAACTGGATACCGCCTGATTGGTCGGTTGGTAATTAATTATTAATTTGAATTAATCTGGATACTGCCTATATGGCTGGTTGGTAATTATCATGCAAAGTTAATATATTATATTAAGAGAGATATATAAAATAGAAGTAATAAAAGTTGATCCTTTTACCTTAGCATTTTCTTTTATTATACTTTTACTTTATTTACTTTCCAGCTTTTACTTTTCGGCATTTAATTTTCAGTATTTACTTTTCCGCATTTACTTTCCAGGATTTACTTTATGTCTTTTATTTTATTTAAGCTTTTCTTAGCCTTAGATATTTGTCGTAACTAAGCCCATTATCTGGGGTTGTGATGAATTCCAATATCACCAGTTTATAAGGGGTTAATTTACAGTTTGGGTAATATAAAGGTTTATTTATTGAGTTTTAAGCTTAATGCTTCTTGTTAACTGGCCATTAATAAGATTGATTTGGTCAATTTAAAATGAACATGGAAAATGGATTTTAGGTTTAAACCCTAGACTCAATAGCCCACGATATTCCTTGAGGATAGATAACCTTTTAATAGATTTCCTTACAGGATAGGAATATACCTGTCGGGCGGGGGTAGCTATAATTGGAACTTAATCTTAATAAATTTAGGTAACTTGGTTGACATAGGAATATGATTAATTAAGTTACACTGGGTATTTGTATCTGACCATCAGAAGATACTTTTGCATAATTTCGTGTTCCAGGTTAATAAACCGCTATATTACACAAACATAAAATAACCACTTCATCTTTAAAAAGATATTGGAAAGATTCACAACCCTCGATAGTTTGGAGGAAATGCAACTGAAGATCATAATGCCCACATCAGCAACTTCCTGGAAGTTTGCGGTACTTTCAACTTCAACCGAGAAGCTGAAGAAGCAATGAGACTGCGTGTTTTTCCATATTCCTTGAAAAACAGAGCTAAGGCTTGGCTACATTCATTACCAGCAGGTTCCATCACAAATTGGAACACTCTAGCTACCAAATTCCTTGCAAAGTACTTTCCACCAACCAGAACTGCAAAGTTGAGGAATGACATTACATCCTTTGTGCAACAAGACTCAGAATCCCTCTGCGAAGCTTGGGAAAGGTACAAGGATTTGCTCAGAAAATGTCCTCACCATGAGATTGCAAAGTGGCTACAAGTCCAAACCTTCTACAATGAACTTTCTGGAATAATGAGAACCACAATTGATGCTGCTGCTGGAGGAGCTTTGATGGCAAAAGGAGAAGATCAGGCCTGGGAACTAATTGAAGAAATGGCCAACAACAATTCATTGTGGCCAACAGAAATGAGCATGACCCAAAGAATTACAGGAATTTATGAAGTTGGAGCCAACACAACACTGAATTCCAAGCTGGATATAATTTGCAAAAATCTGGAAACTCTTAACATGAAGGTTAATGTTGGATCCACAAGTTCACCATATGGAGGAACACCAGAATCAGAGGTAAACCAACATGAAGAAACAGTGAATTATGTCAACAATTTCAACAGACATGGGAACAATCCATATTCCAACACCTACAACCCAGGGTGGAGGAATCATCCCAATTTCGCATGGAGCAACAATTCAGGACAAAGGAACTATCCACCACCAGGATTCCAACAACAAAACAAAGGCCAGGAGCATGAAAAAGAACTAGGAATAACAGAAGTGCTGGCCTAGTTGAAAAAGCAAGAAGCAAAATACGATGCTTTAGCAGCTATGGTTCAAAATCAAGTAGCATTGAAACAAAGTCATTCAGCTTCTATTAAAGCACTGGAGAATCAAATGGGACAACTGGCCAACGCTCAGAGTTACAGACCGCCAGGTAATATTCCCAGCAACACAGAACCAATTCCAAGGAATTGAGGGAATGAGCAATGTCAAGCCATTACTTTAAAAAGCGATATTGAAATCAACAAAGATGTTGGAATCAAGGCATTCATTGAAGAAGTTCCAAAAGATACAGTTCCACAGATGGAGGAAAAAGAAGCAAAGGAAAAAGATCAAGAAAAAAACACTCTACCTCCACCTTTTCCACAACGTCTCTAGAAAACAAACTGGGCAAGCAGTTTGCTCGATTCTTGGAGGTCTTCAAAAAGCTGTATATCAACATCCCATTTACAGAAGCCTTGGAAGAAATGCCCAGCTATGTCAAATTCATGAAAGATATTCTTTCATGAAAATAGAGATTGGGAGATTACGAGACAGTAGCATTGACGGAAGAATGTAGTGCCATCATTCAGAGGAAACTTCCCCCGAAGTTGAAAGATCCTGGCAGTTTCACTGTCCCATGCACCATTGGAGAACATTACATTGGTAAGGCTTTATGTGATTTAGGTGCCAGTGTTAATTTGATTTCTTTTTCGATTTACAGAAAACTACAAATTGGAGAAGCAATGCCCACCCCAGTCTCTTTGGAACTTGCTGATAGAACACTCGCATTTCCAAGAGGAGTAGTTGAAGATGTGCTGGTCAAATTCGATAAACTCATTCTCCCAGAAGATTTCATTATCCTTGACATGGAAGAAGACAAAGATGTACCTATCATCCTTGGGAGACCATTCTTGGCTACAGGTCGAACTGTTATTGATGTACAAAAATGAGAACTAACCATGAAAGTGCAGAACCAAGAAGTTACCTTTAATGTTTTCAAAGCCATGAAAGTCCTGAGTGATGAAAAGGAAAAAGAATGTTTCAGAATTGATGTTGTTGATAGTATCATCCAGGATACTGATACAATTCCCACAGATAAACTTGAAGCTTGCATCACCAAAATGACTGACAGCGAGCGAGATGCTGAAATTCTGGAATGTATCAACTATCTTGATAAGCCATTTCGCTTCAATTCGAAACCACAAGTGGAAATTCTGGAACTACCGAAGAAAGATCGAATCAAGCCTTCAATTGAAGAACCACCGCAGTTGGAGCTAAAGTTACTTCCGAGCCATCTCAGGTATGCTTTCTTAGGAAACTCTTATGAATTACCTGTGATTATTTCTTCGTCACTAACATTGGAGTAGGAAGAAAAATTACTGAGAGTGTTACGAGAACACAAGAAATCCATTGGCTGGACTATAGCAGACATTCGAGGTATTAGTCCATGATTTTGCATGCATAAAATTCTGATGAACGATGAGTACAAACCCACAGTGGAGTATCAACGGAGACTAAATCCAATCATGAATGAGGTCGTGAAGAAAGAAATCATCAAATGGTTGGATGCAGTCATCATCTACCCCATCTCTGACAGCACTTGGGTGAGTCCTATGCAGTGTGTGCCAAAGAAATGAGGAATTACTGTAGTCACAAATGAAAAGAACGAGTTGATTCCAAAAAAAAAAAACAGTGACTGGATGGAGAGTATGCATAGACTACAGGAAGCTGAACAAATCAACTAGGAAATATCATTTTCCACTGCCATTCATTGATCAGATGCTAGACAAACTGACGGGACATGAGTTTTATTGTTTTCTGAATGGATATTCGGGGTACAATCAGATAGCCATTGTTGGGGTTTTAAGGGGGAATAGGTAACGCAGCGGAAACGTGGAAAATCAAAATTTTCTGATTTCAAAATTTTTTCTTGGATCAATTAAATAAACTTATTTATTTAATTATCCAATGATCAAATTCTGAAAAATTATACAAGAGATCAAATTTCATGGTAATTACCG
>SKCR01012985.1:0-34291 GCA_019454045.1 Zanthoxylum bungeanum
GATCCTAGCCCACTAGGAAACTGGGTTTCCCGAGTACTCCACAGAGGGTTAGAGGCTCCCCGAAAAATAGTGGGAGGCCAGTATTAAATTTGCAATTTCGTTTAATACTTGCTTACACGCACTCTTTTATTTTATTTATCGTTGTTATAAATATATTAGTTGACTAATATTGAATATTGCTTTCTTTGAACAGTTAGACTGTATAAGACACTACTCCACTTGTAGTTGGTTATATAGTTGGACTATAGTAACCATTGCATTTTGAGTGTACCCGAAATCGTTGATTGGATAGTTAGAGTATTGCAATCAAGATGGATGGAAATAATAGCATTAGGGACATCATCATGGGCGATAATATCTTTAACGGTTCCAATTTTCCAAATTGGGAGATGATTCTCATGATAGTCCTGAGAGTTGAGAAGTTACTCTATATCATGGAGAAACTGTAGAACACAGAAATCGGCGATGCTGTCCCGGGCTCGCGGCCCGGTTGGGAGTACGGAGTAGCCCACGGGGGATGAAACCGGAGAAATAAAATGGATTCGCCACCCAGTGTGAACTGGGAAATGATTTAAGGCCGCACTCACCCGTCGTGAGGGAATACCTCAAACCGTTGGGTTTAGAATGGTCCCTTACTTATGCCAATTGTAATAAAGTGATTAATGCAATAGTATAACCAAGTCTTATGCAACACATGCAAGATGATTCAAATGACATACATGAAACATGATAATGCATATAACCATAAATAACCGAAGAGACAAACATGCAAAACAATGAAGAAAGATAAATAATATAAAATAAATGCGGAACAATAAAATAACCATAAATCCAAATTAAATGCGAAATAGTAAAAAGACAAATAACGCGAAATAAATGCCAAATAATGAAATATGTGGCCAAAGTATTTGTCCATTTTCAATGTAGGACTTCACATGCCCGGTTGGACATATTCCATGTCCAACCAAGCATGTAGTTTCCAGGACGACAAAATAAAATATAACAAATGGTGCCCTCAGGTTTTACCTTTTAAGTTGCTTCTCGGGAGTGTGTTGGGACGTCGCCAGAAGGGTTAATGTTCCGTAACGTTTCTGGTTCACTGGTTCGATATTTCCGCCATTTTGGTCTGCTGTTTTGTATCAATTTCTTCACTGTTTTGGAACGATCCTTATACTATTTTTTGGACTGTTTTGGAGTGTAGTTTCGGTGATGCAGGGGCTGTTTTTGGGGTGCAGTTTGCGATTATTTGGGGCTATTTTTGGGGTGCAGTTTGCGGTTATTTGGGGCTATTTTTGGGGTGCAGTTTGCGGTTATTTGGCTTTTGTTTTCGGTGGAGGGCTGACTTTTATTTTTGTCTGTTTGTGTTTCGACTAAGGGTTTGATTTTATTGGTTTTTAATTGGTTTCTGGGCAGTTATTTTGTTGAATTTGCTGGTCACATGGTAAGAGAGCGTTGCTTAGGTTCTTTTGTTTGTTGTTATTCGGTCAGTGCATGTTTTTGGTATAGTGTCATGGTTTGTTTGATTAGAGGGGTCAGCGTGAGGTTACCTGGCCATTTGATTTGTGAGATGCCATGTGGGGGTTGCTGGTAGTGCGTGTGGCTAAAGGTTTCACTTGTTATTTTGTGAATGTCGGTGATAATGAGGAGAAGATGATGTGTGGTGATAATGGTTGCTGGTTGATTTGCGGCTTTGTCTCTAGTAGTGGGCCGTTTGTGTGTTAGTCGATCAGGTTTGGCTTTATTTGTTCGGTTGGTTTAGGTAGAGAGGAGAAAAGAGCAGGCTGAGAGATGTGTGAAGAATCGTGTCAATGGTTTATGGTTTTTTTATTTGTTTGTCGTTGATTGCCGTGAATTGCAGGTGAGAGAGAGAGAGGGTGAGAGCCATGAATATGTTTAGGGTTTTTATCTTGTGGATTGCCGTGAATGTGGTGAAAGCGCTAGCGGTCTTAAGGTTTGGTTTATGTCTCTTTTTATAGGAGTGGGCTAGGTTTTTCCTTGCATGGGAAGGAAAAAAATCATGTAATCATGAGGGGTATCTTTTAATTAGTGTGTTATAAGAAAAAGATCTATTCAATTTAAGAAGGTGATTTGTTTTAGTTTAGTAAAGGGATTTATGGGATTTGATTTGATTTATTTAATTTAGGCATGTGATTTATTTAAATTAGGAAGGTGATTTGTTTGGATTTTAACATTTGTTTAATGTTTTAATTATTTTGGATTGGGCTTGGAGGCTTGGGCTTGTGAGATGGCTCTTTAGTGGGCTTGGGCGTGTGGCTTGATGTGGGATGCATGGATTTTTCGGCTGAGTCTAACAGTTACAACAGAGATTAATCGAGCGAACCCGAGGCTAAGCAAACGAATGAAATCTGGTAAGGTATTGATTTTTGAATTTTCCCTTCCGACGTCCGTTTCCCGCGACTTCCGCAACTTAAAGGGTAGTGCCTCCATATGAGGCTCATCATTGGGTCTTATGCAAAAATACAATACCTACAGTCGCCCCCACTTTGATGGGACTTGTGCAGTGTGTGACAGTGACAATCCTATCAAAGTTATGCATGCATTTTTACTTACCTGGCTCGCCAGCTGCTACCTGACTTGCTGTTGTTCTAAGATGTTTCAAGCTGAGTTGATCTGGGGGTGAGGTGCTGCGACCCCTAAGGTTCATCCCTGCAAGATGCTGTGATCTATAGGATTCATTATCGAACTGAGGTGATGTGAGGTGGTTCATTCCCGAATCGTTACTTGAGGTGGTCCATTCCTGAACTGTTACTGTGAGGTGGTCTATTCCCGAACCATTACTGAGTTGAGATGAGGGTCTTATTCCCGAATTGTGATAAGGGTATCGTTCCTGAATTGAGTTGAGGGTCTTGTTCCCTGAATTGAGTTGAGGGTCTTGTTCCCTGAATTGAGTTGTGGGTCTTGTTCCCGATTTGAATTGTGGGTCTTGTTCCCGAATTGAGTTGAGGGTCTTGTTCCCTGAATTGAGTGGAAGGTCTTGTTCCCTGAATTGAGTGGAGGGTCTTGTTCCCTGAATTGAGTGTAGGGTCTTGTTCCCTGAATTGAGTGGATGGTCTTGTTTCTTGTATTGAGTGGAGGGTCTTGTTCCTTGAATTGAGTCGTGGGTCTTGTTCCCGATTTGAATTGTGGGTCTTGTTCCCGATTTGAGTTGTGGGTATTGTTCTCGATTTGAGTTGTGGATCTTGTTCCCGAATTGAATTGTGGATCTTGTTCCCGAACTGAATGTGGGTCTTGTTTCTGAACTGAGTTGTGGGTCTTGTTCCCGAATTGAATTATGGGTCTTGTTCCCGAATTAAATTGTGGGTCTTGTTCCCGATTTGAGTTGTGGGTCTTGTTCCCGATTTTGAGTTATGGGTCTTGTTCCCGATTTGAATATGGGTCTTGTTCCTGAACTGAGTTGTAGGTCTTGTTCCTGAATTGAATTGTGGGTCTTGTTCCCGATTTGAGTTATGGGTCTTGTTTCCGATTTGAGTTGTGGGTCTTGTTCCCGAATTGAATTGTGGGTCTTGTTCCCGAACTAAATGTGGGTCTTGTTCCCGAACTGAATGTGGGTCTTGTTCCCGAACTGAGTTGTGGGTCTTGTTCCCGAATTGAATTGTGGGACTTGTTTCCGAACTGAATAGTTGGTCTTGTTCCCGAATTAAGTTATGGGTCGTGTTCCCGAGTTGAATTGTGGGTATTGTTCCCAAATTGAGTTGATGGTCTTGTTCCCAAATTGAGTTGTGGGTCTTGTTCTCGAGTTGAATTGTGGGTCTTGTTCCCAAATTGATTTGAGGGTCTTGTTCCCGAACAAAGTTGTATACGGGCTTTGTTCCCGAATTGTGCTGAGGGTGGGCTTTGTTCCCGAATTGTGTTGAGAGTGGGCTTTATTCCCGAATTGTACTGAATGTTGGCTTTGTTACTGTAGAACACATAAATCGGCGACGCTGTTCCATGTTAGTGGAAATAAAATGGAGTCGCCACCCAGTGTGAACTCGGAAATGATTTAAGGCCGCACTCATCCCTCGCAAGGGAAGACCTCAAACCGTTGGGTTCAGAATGGTTCCTTACTTATGTCATTTGTAATGAACAGATTTGTGCAATAATATAACCAAGTCTACGCAACATACATTCTCAAGAGTAATCTAAATTCCTAGAAGGCCTAAATCTAAGTTTGCATGCTTTAAAAGTAAATTCTCATAACGGAAAACATACAATATCACACAATAAGCATGTTGAATTATCAAACACAAAGAATAAATAACATCCTAAACATAAACGTAAATTGAACTCCTATTGCGAAGGCAAATAACTAACTCATGCATAAAGAAATAACGTAATAGACTAAAAAAAACAAATAATCTTCTAACGACCTAATCATACTTGAATACAAGGTTAGATGAAATGAAATATGTGAATCTCTCAAGTGGTACATGACATTGTATCCTGAGTGTAAACTGCAATACCGTCCGTTCGGATTCAGTTACAGAATTTACGTCCGGGTTTCCATCCGATATACCGCAAGAGAGAACACATATTTCGTTCACTCGGAATCACATCATACACCAATCCACAATACTCATGTGAAATAAAGTAATAAAATAACTAAAAATAAAGGATAATAAATAAAAGGGGTGCCCTCAGGTCTTACCTTTTAAGTCGCTTCTCGGGAGTACGTTTCACGGTGTCAGAAGGGTTATCATTTCTGCTATTTTTACTGCTCCGCTGTTTCTACTATTTTCACTGGTTCGCTGTTCCCGCTGTTTTCTCGGGTTCGCTATTTTTGCTGTTTTATCTATCTTCACTCGCGATTTCCTCTCGCTATTTTCTCTGATTCACTCACGATTTCCGCTCGCTGTTTTCTCTATTTTCACTGTAATTTTCAATCTATTTTTAAGCCGATTTTGGGACGGTTTTTGGGGCTATTTGAGGTGTATTTTGGTCACCGTTTTGGGCTCTTTGAGGGTACAATTTAGAGACTTTTCCTGGATTGTTTTGGTGGGTTAGAGGCTGTCTTGCTGTGGGTGTTTGGTGCGTGAAATATTGGCTGTTTGAGGGTACAATTTGGAGACTTTTCCTGGACTGTTTTGGTCGGTTAGGGGCTTTCTTGCTGTGGGCGTTTGGTGCGTGAAATATGGGAAGTTTGTGGAGGTTGTTTTTACGTGTGCATGGGCTGCATGCAATGGCAGTTTGAAGGCTTGAATGGAGGGCAATGAGCTGTTGAATGAAGGAGTAATATGCGTGAGGCAATGAGTTGTGTGAGGGGCAGTGGATGTGTGAAGGATAATGGCTGGTAATGTGTGTTTGAGCGCTGTTTGTAAGGGCTTTGGCGTGAGCTGCAGTGTATGTTTGAGGGCGTGTGGGGCTGTTTGAAGTGAAGGTTATGGACGTGAGCTGCAGCGTATGTTTGAGGGCTTGTGAGGCTGTTTGAAGTGAAAGTTATGGACGTGAGTTGGAGCGTATGTTTGAGGGCGTGTGGGGCTATTTGAAGTGAAAGTTATGGACGTGAGTTGGAGGCTGTTTGTGAGGGGCTTGAGGACGTGTTGTTAAGGCAAGATGGGTGTTTATTTTGGCGTGACTTTGGCTGCTTATGGGTAGTATTTGTGGCGTGAAGGAGGCAGTAATGTGAACTGGTGACGTTAAAGGGCTGAGCTGGTCACGTGTGCATGGGCTGTTGAAGATGCAGACAATGGACATGATAGTGAGGTAGCAATGGGGCTGTTGTGGGCGTGAAGAATGAGGGTTGAGTGGTTTGATGAGAGCTGTGTGATTGTTTGTGGCGTGAAGATGTTCGCTGGGTTAAAGGCTGTTTGTCTTCGTTTGGTGATGGAGTTAAGGGAGGTCAGTGAGTGAGGCGTGAGTTGAAGGGCAGTGCGTGAAAGGGGTAGTCAATTTGGTCGGTGTTTGTGTCTAGGGTTTATGTGAGTTGCTGGCAGTTTGGAGAGGCTTTACGTGCTGTGTGTGGAGAGTGTCTGCCGAGTGAGTTTTAAAGGGGCTTAGTGACGTGTCTAGTGTTTACCGAGTGTCTTAGGGCTTTTACTGGTTCATGGTGTTGAGAGGGGATAGGCGTGGCTGGTCTAGGGTTTACTTCGTTGTTCCAAAGAGAGACGAGAGAGAGGGTCGTTTACGTGTGCATCCGTTCGCCAGAGGACGTGAGGTTTTTGTTTCTTTTATAATGGAGGGGGATAGTGCTTATTAATTAATGGTTTGTTATTTGGTTAGGGGTTAGATAAATTATTAGGGGGGTAATTTATTTAATGATGAGAGACTTTAGGGTTTTGCTTTTGTGATGTGTTTATTTGTTTGTTGATTTTTTTTTTGAATTGCTTGTGTGTTCACGTGGAGGGCTTTGTGGCTTAGTTTGTCTTGTTTGACATTTGTGATTTGTTTATTTATTGAATTTGATTTGTGTTTGTTGGTGGTTACGTGGGGTGGCTAGGTTTATTTAATGGATTTGTTTGCTTGTGATTTGTCTTTATTCGTTTGTTTATTGTCTTATTTATTTCTTAGTTTAATTTGTTTATGTTGAATTTGTGTGTGTGGGATGCTTGACTTTATGTGTTTGTGTTTTATTATTTGTTGAATTTGTGATGGTTTATTTATTGTTTATGTTTTGTTTGTTTGTGACTTATTGATTTATTGGTTTGGACGTTAGGTGTGAGGAATGCGGAGTGTGAGGTGTCTTATGTTTAGGGTTTTGTTTTTGTGATGTGTTTATTTATTTGTTGAATTTTTATAGTGACGTGAGGCATGTGGGTAGGGTTATTCAATTAATTTGTTGTAAGTGATGCTTGTATGGGAGAGGGAGTCTAGGTTTAAGGCTTGGGCCGGGGATAAATTTTAAAACAGAGGTCTAACGAGCAAACCCGTGGCTAAGTGAGCGAACTAAATCCAACTGGGAATTGATCCTTGAATCTTTCCTTTCGACGTCCGTTTCCTTCGACTTCCGCGACTTAAAAGGTAGTGCCTCCGTACGAGGCTCATCATCGGGACTTATATGAAAAATTGCAGTGCCTACAGTCGCCTCCACTTTGATGGGATTTGTGCAGTGTGTGACAATGACAATCCTATCAAAGTTTGTGCAATACATTTTTACTTACCTGGCTCGCCAGCTACCACCTGACTTGCCTGTCGATTCGAACTGTGTTTGTGATGCAGTGGGCCTCGACTCTGGGACGCATCCCGAAACTGATGATGATGTGGACCTCAACCCGTGCTCCATTTCCGGAGTGCCATTTTCGGCATGCTAAACCTTATTTTCGAGGCGTTGCTGATGTGATAGTGGTACATTTTCGAACCGTGCTCCATTTTCAGAGTGCAATTTTATACGAGTGATAGTGGTCCATTTCCGAACCATGCTCCATTTTCGGAGTGCCATTTTCGGCGAGTGATAGTGGTCCATTTTCGAACCATGCTCCATTTTCGGAGTGCCATTTTCGGTGAGTGATAGTGGTTCATTTTCGAACCATGCTCCATTTTCGACGAGTGATAGTGGTCCATTTTCGAACCATGCTCCATTTTCGGAGTGCCATTTTCGGCGAGTGATGGTGGTCCATTTCCGAACCATGCTGTGTGGTGCTCCATTTCCGAACCATTCTTGATGTGAGGGTGGTCCTTTTCCGAACCATTGCTGATGTGAGGGTGGTCTATTTCCGAACCGCTGATGTGAGGGTGGTCCATTTCCGAACCATTGTTGATGTGATGGTGGTCTGTTTCCGAACCATTACTGATGTGATGGTGGTCTATTTCCGAACCATTGCTGATGTGAGGGTGGTCCGTTTCCGAACCATTGCTGATGTGATGGTGGTCCATTTCCGAACCATTGTTAATATGAGGGTGGTCCATTTCCGAACCATTGCTAATGTGAGGGTGGTCCATTTCCGAACCATTGCTGATGTGAGGGTGGTCCATTTCCGAACCATTACTGATGTTAAGGTGGTCCATTTCCGAACCATTGCTGAGTTGAGATGAAAGTCTTGTTCCCGAACTGTGATGAGGGTTTTGTTCCTGAATTGAGATGATAGTCTATTTCCTTGAATTGGGTTGAGATTGATGGCGAGGGGCTGTGACCCCTGGGTCTTGTTCCCGAACCACCAAGTGGGTTTTGTTCCCGAAGTGAGTTGAATGTCTTGTTCCCTAATTGTGATGAGGGTCTTATTCCCGATCTGAATTGTGGGTCTTGTCCCCGAACTGAATTGTGTTAAGGGTCTTGTTCCATAAACTGAGTTGTGGGTCTTGTTCCCGATCTGAATTGTGGGTCTTGTTCCCGAGTTGAATTGTGTTGAGGGTCTTGTTCCCTAAACTGAGTTGTGGGTCTTGTTCCCGATCTGAATTGTGGGTCTTGTTCCCGAGTTGAGGGTCTTGTTCCCTGAATTGTGGGTCTTGTTCCCGTGGGTCTTGTTCCTGATTTGAGTTGAGGGTCTCATTCCCTGAATTGTGGGTCTTGTTCCTGATTTGAGTTGAGGGTCTTGTTCCCTGAATTGTGGGTCTTGTTCCCGTAGGTCTTGTTCCCGTGGGTCTTGTTCTCGATTGTGGGTCTTGTTCCCAATTTGAATTGCAGGTCTTTTTCTTGATTGTGGGTCTTGTTCCCAAATTGAGTTACGGGTCTTGTTCCCGATTGTGGGTCTTGTTCCTAAATTGAATTGAAGGTCTTGTTCCTGATTGTGGGTCTTGTTCCCAAATTGAGTTGCAGGTCTTGTTCCTGATTGTGGGTCTTGTTCCCAAATGGGATTGCAGGTCTTGTTCCTGATTGTGGGTCTTGTTCCCGATCTGAATTGTGGGTCTTGTTCCCGAACTAAATTGTGGGTCTTGTTCCCGAACTGAATTGTGGGTCTTGTTCCCGATCTGAATTGTGGATCTTGTCCCTAAACTGAATTGTGGGTATTGTTCCCGAACTAAATTTTGGGTCTTGTTCCCGAACTGAATTGTGGGTCTTGTTCCCGAACTAGATTGTATTTGCCAATTTTTCCTTTTCTTCGAGACCTACGAACAAAAACAAGACAAAAATTATGTGTATGTGACGTGTATGCATGTATGCATGGGTGTGTTTCCTATTCCGCTGGGTTAGGCCTTCCTTGCCCTCTGGCGCCCTTCGCCCACAAATGTCTCTGGTCGCCCCCTGGGTTTGCTTACAATTTCCTTCTGCCAGTTCTTTTCTGGTGATTGCTCAGTTCTCTTTTCTCTTATGGCTCAAGTTCTCGTTATTTCCCTTATTCTTGGGGCGGTAGACTGGTCTCCCACAGTCTTGGCTTAGCTTTCTGCTCTTCGCTGTTTGCACTTGGTCAAGATGAACCATATGGTGGGGCATTCCATATCATCATACTATATTACATGCTACGAAATAGTCCCAATAGTTATACATATTATTGTCCTCAAGGAATGCCCAGTAATGAAACCAGAGAACCTTCAAAACACTCAATGCAACCCAAATCCAAGTCTTTGAATAAGTGATCTAAAACAGACTCAAAGTGTGTGTGTGCAAAGGTTCCTTTGCAAATTCATCCCCAGGTAAGCCAACTCAATGATTTCGTAAAAAAATTGGGATCGATGGGTCAAACCAACCTAGATGTCTCAATTATGCACGCAGTTGCTTTTCCGTGCTCAATGTGGTATGGTTTTCTTTCTCTTTTGTCTCTTTCTTTTCTTTTCATTTTGAACTTTTTTTTCTTTCACTTTTTTTTTCAATACACCTACCCTTTAAGGTAGCATTTCTCCTCATGGTGGTCCTAATACTCGCCCATGGGTAGCTTCACGCTTATCGGTTATAGGTGGTTCAATTCTTTTCTTTAGAGACTTTTCTTTCATTTTCAACCATACCACACATCATAACATAAGCAAATCAAGATAGAAATCTAAGCAAACGGTCATTCACCGACCTACAATTTCTTCAACTAGTCACTTTGCTAACTACTCAGGTTTTCACTGCTAAGAACCATAATCAAGTGCTTACGAGTCTAACATAGATCAGTAACTCAAAGTATCAAATAAAACCACATCAAGAGTTTATCGTTTCTAAGATTTATCCCTAAAGCAAATGCTTCATCATCGGACTTATGTCTAACTATTAAGGTTTAAAATAACAAACAACATTTTTTTTACATCCAAGTTTGCTAAACTCTTCTTGACAAGTCTTCTTTTTTCCTAACCCAACGGATATCTATGATGGCTTTTAAGACACATGGTTAATATAATGCGTGTATGCATGAGATGCATGAAATGCGTGCGATGTATGAGATATAATGTGCATATGGTTTATCAAAAGCATAAAGGGGCAACTTCTATAGGATATATGACTATGGTTCACATGCGGGTTTATAGGGGTATAGACAAAGGCTCTCGCTGACGAAGGATTTCCCACAACTAGGACTCCCTACTCAAGGGTTCGAGCGACCAAATGAGTGCACCTTTTTTATACCTTAAGTTACGTGCCAACGAGTTAAGGTGTGTGACTAACTATCAAATGGATTTCCTATTGTAGATTCCCCAGAAGGAGGGTGGAGCGAACTCTCTTAAATACCCAAGCCTCTTAGGCTCTTATCGCATTGGTGACAGGAATAAACAACAAGTCCTCCAAATTAGTCTGTCACAGTGAGCTACGGATAATGATTATCTAGGTGCCTTCACAGCTTTTTCTTATAGAAAGGTAGTGAATGAAAGAAGACACCAAACCATCACCTAGCCTTAGTAATGTCTTTGATTAAACCCCTTCAACCCATTGTAGACATGGTTAATTAAAGTACAAATCACAAACATTACAAGACATTATTTCGGGGCCGATTCTCGATCCCCAGTGGAGTCGCCAGACTGTAGATACAGAAATCGGTGACGTTGTTACAGGCTCGCGGCCCGGTTGGGAGTACGGAGTAGCCCGCTGGGGATTAAACCGAAGAATAAAGGAGTCGCCACCCAGTGTGAACTGGGAAATGATTTAAGGCCGCACTCATCCCTCGCAAGGGAAGACCTTAAACCGTTGGGTTCAGAATGGTCCCTTACTTATGTCATTTGTAATGAACAGATTTGTACAATTTTAACCAAGTCTACGCGACATACATTTACGAAATTAATCTATATCTAAATCATATACGACCTATATCTAAGTTTGCATGCTTCAAAGATAGGTCAAGAAAGCGGTAAACATAACTCATGAATACTTAAATTAATACATGTGGAATAAATATGTGACAAAGGAATTTGGCCGTTCTCAATGTAGGACCTCGCATACCCGGTTGGACGTATTCCATGTCAACCGAGCATGCCGTATCCGGGACAACAAAATAAAATATAATAACCTAATTAAGTATCAATTGGTGTCACATTGAATTTTTTGAGTTAAATGATATATATGTGATTAATTGATTGATTTGCATTGAATATGCCTTTGCAATTTAACATAATTTGAATGAAAATGAAATGCATATATGTTGACATAAATTTTAGGTTGATATCATGAAATGCATATATGTTGACATAAATTTTAGGTTGATATCATGAAATGCATGGATATTTGATTTTTTGATTAATTGGTATCATGAAATGCATGGATATTTACTTCAATTTGTAAAATTTTGATGACCTATGCATGATTTTTACATATTATAGCAAAAATGAGAAAATGAAGGGAAAACACTAAAAATGCATTGTCCAATTCGTATTTATTGGTATAAATTTTGATAAATTTGTCTATGCATGATTTATACATTTTTTTGGCAAAAGGGGAAAAATAGTAAATATGCATATTTATAAATTTTGGTATTACAATTTGATAAAGTACATATTTAATTGGTATCTCATTAGCATTTAATTCTTGCTTCTCCACTTTTTGATAATGTCAAAGGGGGAGAAATCATTAGAAATGAGATTAAAACTTGTTTTACCCTCACCCTTGTATTAAGGGGGAGTAAATGTACTAATGTGCTTGTCTAAGTCTTATAGAGATATTTTGAAGACAATCACACATTGAGAGGGAGCTAATATTGAGGGGGAGCAAAATCGTCAACATTTAGACTCTCAGAAGCTCATAAGTTTTAAAGGTTGCCATCATAAAAAAGGTGGAGATTGTTAGCGACACAGTCGCATGATGGATTTTGATGACGTCAACACTTGAAGTCTTCGACGCGCATTAGCGAGACATTAAAAAAATATTGTCGAAGCAATTATTGATGAAGAGCTAAAATGTTCTACAAGATGATCAAGAAAGCAAAGATGATAAAGAGGCAAAAAAATGATGAAAAGTCAAAGCAAGAGGCAAGCAATATGAAGATCAAAATAATGATTAAGAGCTGAAAATAATTGTAAGTGAGTTTATTCAAATGTTTTAAAGCTCTTAGGAATCATACATTTTGCATCATTTGCATTTAAAATGACTTAGAATGCTTAATCAATCATTTGCACTTTATTTGCACCAAAATAAATTTCAATGCACAAGTGCATCGGAAAATGGTTTTGAAAAATTAGTAAATAGTTGAATTAAACTTCAAATGATATACCATTAGATATATATGTGTCTCTAATTTGCTACGGTTTAAACGGAATTCAATTCTGATATATAGAACTTTTGCTTGAGCCATATTACTACAACATGTTCAAATGTGCGTTTTTCTGCATACATGTCACATTAGAAAACTTACATAAAATTCAGATTAATGTTTTTGAAGTTGAAATTTTTATAGATAATAGATATATGTGTCTAGTTTATGAAGAAATTTCCGGACCAAGATTTGGAAGTTTCTAAAGAAACATAAAGACAAACTACCAAGTACTGTCAGTCTTGACTGGTCATCAGAAACATGTATAACGGTCTCAAAACTGGCATACCGGTCGACAAACCGGCATACCGGTATCAGAAACATGCATACCGGTTCCAGAGATCCCAAAGGTCATTTTTTGAGCTATTTGACTGGCATACCGGTCCCAGACTTTTAAAACGGCTATAAATGACTAGTTTTGTGCAAAATCTATAAATTCATCATTTTCCTCACTTCCAACACATCTCTTGCACATATATTCATCCTCCAATCATGTCAAAATATTCTTGATAGTTTATAACCATCTTCAAATTATTTTACACTATACATTTGAAAAAGCTCATATTTCATCTTTATATTCATATTAGTGAGCTTTGATACAATTGGGGTGAGAAACTCACATCTTAAATCTTCTTATCTTTGTGAGTGCCCAAGTGTGTTTACAAACATTTTATTCAAAATAATTATGGTTTGTGAAATCCCATCGTTTGGGTAATTGTAAAGGTTTGTGAGAGAGCATACGTAGAAAACTCAAAGTGTAAGTGTTAGGAGTGAACCTTGTGTAAAACTCTTGGTTGCGGGTGAGCCACGGAAACTCGTTGATAGTGGAAATCTTCAAGCGCGACTTGGGAGAATGGACATATGCATTGTTGGCCGAACCACTATAAATCACGATGTTATTTTCTCTATCCTTTAACTATTTACTTATTGCAAGTTTGATTTATTTATATACTTATTCCTTATAAACTTGCATATATGTGATATATCGAAATAAAGAAAATCAACCTAAGGCTAAATTGGTAAAACTAGATAAAATCGGCAAAGAATTTAATTTCCGCATTATTAGGCAATAACCCAATTCACCCCCATCTTGGGAATATAGAGTTTTGTTCTTGTATTGCTTGTAGGTAATTTCACTTCCCATTTACTTTGGGCACAATGAGACATAGGAATGACACCGATGATGATTCGGGATTGGAGACTATCAGGAAACTTGATTTTGTTATAGCCTTGGATGATACTCTTTGATTACTCTTCAATAGTAGTGAAGAGTTGCCAATCCTTTTCAATAATATTACTCTCTAAACTTCGATGAAATGAGTCTGCAGAGAGAGCTCTAAGATCACATGTATAGCAGAAGGTAATCTCTTCTGAAAAATCCTCATATCCGTAATAGGCTCTAAGTTTTGGTCTCGATGGCCTACTGGTTAGTCTCCAATCAGTGGGTTGGTGTGACGGTATGATTCTAATCAGATTAATGGGGTGGAAAAATTATGAATAGTCTTCCGTCCATTCTGGGGTAATGGTTTCGATCCAGAAAGTGATACTTGTGTGGCATTTATACCATCGATGTAAAATATTTCTGATGAAGGGGGAAAACACGCAAATGCCGGCTTCTAAGATACCAGGATTATTAGGATGAATTGGACTTGGCCCAAGAATAAATCCATTCAAGAACCCAAGTTCAAATAAAGTGCCCAAACTCCATTGGCAATGGTCAAAGAATTCGTGGCTGTTTATGAAAACTGTGGAATGATATATGTGATATCCACAGTGAACAATTGCAGATTTATTTTTGTATTGAATTAAACCATATGTTTTTCCATTCCAAATAGTTCGAAGAATAAAACACCACCTCATAAAGTTAGTAGGAACTCGGTTCACGATATCCATTGCAATCTCCCTAGGCAACATGGCAGATGGAGTTGTATATAGGAAATTGTAAATATCCCTCCAAAGATCTTGAACATATTTGGAATTCATGACTGCTCGATCAATGACTGGCCATTTGTAGAGTTTTTGATATACCACTTTAGCTTTGGCAGCCTTTGGGCAGGGGCTAATAATTAATAGAGGAAGATTCCATGGAAGAAATTCCTTGAACATTCACTAAGAATCCATGCATCTCTTATAGGGAAAGGTAACAATAATTTCTTCATAAAAAGACACCTTCATAGTATTCATAGTTGAATTGAAAGGGTAACAATTGTCGTGGTGATAAGATGTGAAGCAAAGGTGTGAGGGCCTGATAAATCTTCTTTTCAATACTAGATATCTCTAAAGGGTGTAGGCACTGCATTTTTGCATGAAGCCCAATGATGAGCCTCATATGGAGGCACTACCCGATAAGTTGCGGAATTTACGGGAAACGGACGTCGGAAGGGAAAATTAAAAAAAATAAATACATAATCAAATTTAATTCATTTGTTTAGCCTCGGTCTCGCTCGATTGATCTCTGTTTTGAACGTTAGCCTCGGCCTAAAACCCCCGCAACCCACAAAACCCCACATGCCTATACACACCCGTCCAAAACCCATGTAACCCACAAAGGGCCACACGCCCAAGCCCACATCACAAAACCCAAGCCCAATCCAAAATATTCAAATCACATTAAACACATGCCAAAATCCCTCCCAAATCCCCTTCCAAATTAAAAATATCTTGAATCTGATCCCCACAAAAAATACACAATATTATTTCCTTAAATAAATTAATTAAATAAACCCTATATTTGCTTGATTTGTTCCCTTTTCAAGCCATGCACACATAAGGAAACAATAGCATATACCATTATAAAAGATGACATTTTCCAAACCCTAGGCCCTCTCCCATTGGCTCTCCCTCACGGCAACCAAAAATAAAAATAAAAACCCTAAGAACCTCTCATCTCTCGGATCTCTCTCATCAACTCACTCCCTATTGACGTGAACAAAAAAAAAAAGAACAGAATCTGCTCTCTCTCTCGTCAGAAACAAGAACACACTAAGAACCATAGTTGACCTCATCCTCTTCTCTTATTGACCGAGCATATAAGCAGACCATACACGTCCAGCCGAAAAAAAAACAATCATGCCCTAACCGACAACAAACCACGCCCATTTCCCCTGACCGAACGCAGAAATAAAGAACACATAATAAGCCCAAGATGGACCGAATAATCAAGCCCATAAACTAGCCCCCAACCGAACGCCGAAACCAGTAACCAAACTAGCCACCAAATCGTGAATCATATCACCGAAAATAACCCCAAAACAGTCCCAAAACCAGTCCAAAAATCACCTAAACAGCACCCCCTAAAACACTAAAAATAGTCCCAAAAATAATCACCAAACAACAGCAAAAACAACAGAGAAAACAACAGTAAAACAGTCAAAAATAGCAACGGAAGATAGAGAAAATAACGAGCAAATAGCAGCGAACCCTAGTCAGAAAACCAGAAAAGTTACGGAGCATTAACCCTTCCGGCGACGACGTAACACACTTCCGAGGAGCAACTTAAAAGGTAAGACCCGAGGGCCCCAATTTTACTATTTATCTTTTCAATTATTCCTTGTCGATCACTCGCATGCATCGTTATGTTTTATATATAGTTTCATTTATGTTGAGTTAATGATTGCGTGCCATATCTTACGATTTATCGGATGGAAACCCAAACGTAAATTCCGTAGCCGAATCCGAATGGACGGTAGTACGGTCTGTACTTGAGATACAACTCCACGTACCGCTTGAGAAACTTTTAAGCACATGTTTCATTTTGTTATTTAATTTTGTGTTCATTCATTGTTTGTGTTTTATTATTCCGTTATTTATTTTCCGCATGATATTGCCTTATTTGTTTATTTATGCATTGTTAATCTAGTCGCATGGGCTAATCATGTTGGGTTAAAGGTCCTCCATTCGAGGGAAATGCCTAAAGGCTACCTTTACCACGATGTTTTGCCGCGCCGGACGAAGTATGCTTGATTGAATGTGAAATACGTTCAGTCGGGCATACGAAGTCCCATATAGATGTTGGCCTTGGTCGCATCTATTTTATTATTAAATTATTTACTTTTTTCGTATTATGGCTTTATTTATTCATGCATAGTTATCTAGTGTGCATGGGTTAATCATGTTGGGTTAAAGGTTCTCCATTCGAGGGAAATGCCTAAAGCCTACTTTTACCATGATGTTTTGCAGCGCCGGACGAAGTATGCTTGATTGAATGTGAAATAAGTTCAGTCGGGCATACGAAGTCCCATATAGAGGTCGGCATTGGTCGCATCTCTTTTATTATTATGTTATTTACTTTTTGCGTATTATTGCTTTGTTTATTCATGCATAGTTACCTAGTGCGCATGGGCTAATCATGTTGGGTTAAATGTGCTCCATTCGAGGGAAATGTCTAAAGGCTACTTTTACCACAGTTTGCCGCGCCCTCTTTTATTATTCCGTCATTTACTTTTTGCGTATTATTTCTTTGTTTATTCATGCATAGTTATCTAGTGCGCATGGGTTAATCATGTTGGGTCAAAGGTCCTCTATTCTAGGGAAATGCCTAAAGGCTACCTTTACCGTGATGTTTTGCCGCGCCGAACGAAGTATGCTTGATTGAATGTGAAATATGTTCAGTCGGGCATATGAAGTCCCATATAGATATCGGCCTTGGTCGCATCTATTTTATTATTATGTTATTTACTTTTTGCGTATTATTGCTTTGTTTATTCATGCATAGTTACCTAGTGCGCATGGGCTAATCATGTTGGGTTAAAGGTCCTCCATAAAAGGGAAATGCCTAAAGGCTACCTTTACCATAGTTTTCCACGCCATTCTTCTATTGATTTCGCTATTCATCTTTTTTTGGTTGTTATTTTTCATTTTTCATTTTCACATTCAAGCCGTGTTAATGCTTGAGTGTTGCCTCTCACGGTATATTGGATGGAAACCCAGACATAAATTCCGTAGTCGAATCTGAATGGACGGTAGTGCGGTCTGTACTTGGGATACAACTCCACTTACCGTTTGAGAAACATTCATACATGTGTTTGTGTCATTTTAGATACCACTTTGGTAATCTCGTTCGAATGTGTTCTCAAACGCTACTCGAACGCATGCATTGTTGGACAGTTATGACCCATAGCATCACTATTTGTACAGATCATGGTGTTGTTGTACAAATTAACTATGTGATAAAGGAAATTACTCTTTTATCATTTGTAATTAGATTACCAAGATGTATAAATGATGAAAGATCCATATGATTAGTTCCGGATTGAGATGATATAAGACAGTATCAATCCACGAAGGTTAAATCATTAAATATCCCTAGTCAGAGTATTATAGAGATTGGACATCGATAATGCGTAAAAGACTAGTATTACACGTGTGCACGTTGTGGGAGCATAACAACATAGTTCTCATATATTTGGGTATATGATACTCATGCAAGTGTAATAGGAGGTTGTGTTTACCGATGGTATGGAAACAGCTTCGCTCTGGATAGACCCCTCGGAATTCCATTGGTAGTATGACTATGTGTCTATAGAAGTCCGAATCAGGATAGGTGTATTTGGTCTTAACTTGAGACTTGCACCGCTAATACTTGCGACAATCAATATACTTTGGTTTTGGTCGGCCAAGGCTTTAACAGGTTCTGTGTAAGCCTCTTCTGGGTATATTGAGAATCGTAGTGTATTGGGTGTGATGTCAAGATGGAAGTATCACTCCAGTCATAGTGGAGATGATGATCACGTATGATACAAAACTGGTTCTCTTATATGCTGCAGCTATCGGGATATTATGACTAGGTCATGTTTATCCGATTATAGAGACTAGTTACCAGAGATCCGATATGTGCTTCGTATGGGGCAGACACATTTCCAGCCCCAGGCCTTGCACGTGACATCTGATACTGGATCAAAATACGCCATACTACGTATACTACGCCTGATATAGATCGCATATTCCAGTAAAAATATTTTTGGAGAATTGGGTAGGCACGGTACTTTGCTAGAAGCCAACCATGTCTTGTAAATCGGTAAAAACATAGTACTAGGTACGTACGTGTTCGGATAGTCTGACGACCGGATTTACTGCCAACATATCCGGGGATCTCATGGGTCGCTTCCCGAAGATTCACCGATGACGTATGACTCGCACTTTATTAATCTGGGATTAATTAATGAGAGAGAAAATTAATCTGGGATTAATTACGGAGATATTTTATCTGGGATAAAATATTAATTAAAGAGAGAGAACGATTAATTTGGAATTAATCGATAAATTAATATATTCGATATATTAAATGAAATTGGATTTCGACGCGGAATTAAAATAAAATTTTAATTTGGGCGAAAGAGTTAATTTAGAATTAATTCGTTGGCGATGGGAATAGTAATTTTTCTAGGCAAAGTTATTTAATTAAATTAGATTTAATTTCGTCGCAATGGAAAATTCGTTAATTTTGAATTAGCGAACCCGAGCCCGGGAGTGTTTACGGGCGCACTCGCACTGCGAATTTAAGTGCGCCCCACAAGTCATATCAAGCGTCAAACCACTAGTCATATCAAGCGTCAAATCACTTGTCACTTTGAGTGATGTGATGTCTAGTCACTTTTGATGTGAATAGTTGATGGTGGTGGTTAGAAGGCATTTATTGCCTTTTGGCTCCAAATTTGGTTGACCTTTTTGGAAAAGGCAAATACCAAATTTTTGGTATATCTTTATTTGTTTTTTGGAAATTCAAATAAGTGTATTAGATACACAACTCACCAACCAACACTTCTTACTCTCCCTCTTCTCTTTCTATTCGGCCTAAGGCCTTTTCTTCTCCATTTTTCTGCACAAAACCGAGAATGAAGAAGAAGCTTAGTGAGGATTTGTTGCAAATTTTCACAGAGTGCTAGCACGCTTTAAGGGTCTTGCGAAGGTGATAGGGAACTAATTTCGTGAGCATGGAATACACAACCCAAAGCTTGGAGCTTGGAGGACACTATGGCCGAAAATGGAGGAGCAAAAATGGAGCAGAATGCCGAGAACCTTGGAGGGATAAAGCTTGAAGATTTTGATGTTCCTCGCATCGCAAAAGCTTATCATTGTAAGTATGATTCCGCCATGCTTTTACGAGTATTCACATATGTTTCTTCCTTGAATTGATCATTGGGACCTAATAGAAACCCAACAATGGTATCTTGAGACATTTTGAGCATGAAACTTCATTAGTGTTAAAATTGCGTAAATTGAATTTGAGCAAGTTTTGATTAAATTGATTGTTGGAATATGCTTATATTATGTTAACTTTGAGTTGTGCATAATCAATTTTGTGAAATATTGATTGGATCAATTTTTCCCAATTATTCTTGGCTTGGCCGAATGGTATATTTCCCTAAATGTCATGGTATTTTTTTGTTTCTTTGATCATTGGATGACTTGAAACAATTGGGTAATGTTGATTTAAGATTCAATTGGATTGGATTTACAATTGGACATTAAAAACCCTAAAAACCATGACATATAGCATGTATAATGTGTTGATTTTTGATTCAATTGTGTTGGACATTAATTGATGTAAATGAGCATAATTAATTGAGTGAATTAGTATTTTGAAAATTTTAATTTGGTTAATTAATTATGGCATACACTTTAGGTTAATTAAGTTATAAAATTTGGAATTTGGTAATTTAATTAATTGGGCTTATTTTGGAATTGGGCCTTATAAGTTGTAATTGGGCTTAATGGGCTTGGTTGGGCCAAGTTTGGTTTAGGATAAATTGGTTGGATCCAATTTGGCCCAAAACCATTTCCATAAAGATCAGTCAATGACTTAATGGACCTTTATTTTAATTGGGCCTAATAAGCCTAAATTGGTTTCTTGGCAAATAAGGTGTGTCCCTTAAATGTGGCTTTGGTTTATTGGTTGTTTGATCCATATTGACCAAAACAAAATCATGCCTTAAAAAATAATTGAAAGCCTATTGGACTTTTTAAATTAACATTGGATGTTAATAGGGAATTGAAACCCGTTAAGATAGATTTAGAATCTAAGTCGCTAAAGTTCATTAATAAAGTGTATATTTAATTTGGAATAAATAGAATTAGTATTAAATACAAATTAAATTGGATTTAATGTTGTAGTTTAATATAATTCAAGAATTCGTACTTTGAGTTCTTATTCGCAAAACGAGTTGGACTCGTGCAAAATCAAATCGTTGTTTGAACATTGGATGGTCATTAATATTCAGATTAATTAATTGGATTAGATTGATTGATAACATGCTTGTGTGAATACATGGATGCGATGTATGAATAATGTATATCAGATGGATATTAGATGGGTGAGGGCAATTTTGGAAATTGTTGTAATAAATTTAGAATTTATTAATTGGACCTGCTTGTCCAGCCTATTACCTCTTGACTCTGTGTATTTCTCTTCTCACCTATTCCCCTCAATGTAAATGAGGTTTCTTTAGAAGTGTTATTTAATCGGGTAGAAGTAATACTTGTGCTAGCGGGAGAAAGGAATGGAGAGATTTGTTCTAGGAACAATGTGTTTCAGTATCCATCCGCATATCATTATTATATTTATTTATATGCGCCTTATTATGTGTTTAGAATGCATGTTTAAGGGTGTATGATGATGAGACCTTAACAAAGATAATTAATTGGTTGCCAATTACACTCGAAAAACCCTTAAAACATATTAAGCATTTTTCCTTCCATTGAGTGATTCTTACTCAAGATCCAAGACTGACATTGGTTTGTTGGCCAAAGTCAAGACCTTTGTCCATCGAGGATGTGTTTGAATCATGAATGCTTTGTTCCATATCGGTGTCTTGTCCAAGTTTTGATTTGTTGGCCAAAGTCAAGATCACTTCTTGTCCATCGACATTTATTACGAAGCTTTCCAAGGTCAATGAGTTCCGTTTAACTGGGATCACTAAGTTTGTTGTGCCAAAGCCAAGGCTTAGTTGATTTAGAGGAAAAAGGTTAGGCAATATATTGGATATATTGGCATATATAAGATATATGTTTCGGACTTGGATGTCCACCTACTGGATCTAGGAATTGGATAGGATCCAATTGATCTTAGAGATCTACCTAGTTAATTGTCATACAATTTGTTGGCCAAAGTCAAGATTGTGTGTTATTTAACGGGATCCTAGCCCACTAGGAAACAAGGTTTCTCGAGTACTCAACAGAGGGTTAGAGGCTCGCCGAAAAATAGTGGGAGGCAAGTATTAAATTTGCAATATTCGTTTAGGTACTTGCCATACGCGCTCATATCAAATTTTTCGTCAGATAAATTAATATATTAGTTGGACTAATATTTAATGTTGTTTTTTAATTAAATAGTTGGACTGTATTTTAACTATTTCATTTATAGTTGATTATATAATTGTATTATAGTAATCAATATATTTGAATTAACTAATTTCAATTAATAGTTGATTTTATAATTGGATTATAGTAATCAATATAATTGAATTTAAACTTATTTAAATTATAGTTGATTATATAGTTGGACTATAGTAATCATTATGATGAATAGTACCTAAAATCGTTGATTAAATAGTTGGACTATTAGAATCAAGATAATTGAAAGATTAGTGTTTAAAACATAATCCTAGGCGAAAATGTATTTAAACGACTTTAATTTTCAAATTGGGAATAAAACTTCAGGATAGTCATGAAAACCGAGAAGTTACTTTATTTGATATAGTAACATCTCAAGCCTAAGCCTGAAGTTGAACAAATAGTAGAGCATGATCTTTGGAAGATTCATGTGATGATAACTTTAGTGCTTAATCCATAATGCTTGCCAAATAGACTCATTAATTTCATAATCAGAACTAAGGATTAGATCCTTATAGTATGATAATGAAATTGAAGGATCTTAATAGATCTATCATTAGATCTTAATTGCAATAGTAAACTCTTGGATAGTTAATGGCTATACTCAATGAGTCAAAGCCAAGGTTTGCAATAAGGCAAGAAGCGTAAGGCGCACCTTACTTCGACATTCTAGAAGGCCATGGCTTGGCCAAAGGCTTCTGGGGTGTGGAAAAGGGGCAAAGGCAAAATCATTATAATCTTCTGGGAAGACATAAGACATATCCCAAGATGTATGCCTAAATTGTGGAAAACGGGGTCACTGAAAGCGTGACTGCCGTATGGACAAGGCAGACATGAAGGAATTGAAGAAGGGCAAGGCTCTGACTTCAAATATGTTTGTCATAAACATGTTCACTGCTAGTATTAAAATTGGATTTTAGATACTCAATGTGGTACATAGATATGTACTGGTGTGCAGAATCTGCTAAGAGCAGGATACTGACTTCAGATGAGATCTATCTACGAATCAGAAACGGGACGAGAGTCGCTGTTTTAACCGTTGAAACCTAAGTTTAGGAACTACCCTTCGGGTGTGTACTTAAATTAGGAAACTATTATAATGTAACTAGTTTGACTAGAAACACTATCTCTATATCAGGGTTTAATCCGTTGCGGATATACCTTTATATTCTAGAACACTAAAGTGTTTCATTTTATAAAGATGATATTGAGATAAACACATTAGATGTGAATAACAATATTTATATTTTGAATATAAATAAATCTCAAACATATAATATGACAAACAGATAGCTCAAACTGAATTAATCAGTTGAGACTTATATGTGGCATTATTGTCTGGGACACAATTAAACAAGACTCGTATATCCACACTTTCGAAGAGTGGGTACTAGGACAAATTTGATTCTATTCAAATGATGTCTACGAATCTAGTTTATTAGGCAAAGTGCCTAAAACACCTTTACTTGGTAAAAGTGCAAGTGCCACCGATCTGTTAGCCCTCGTTCATAGTGACGTAAGTGGGCCCATGTCTAGCTAGGCTAGAGGTGGATATGAATGTTTTGTGACCTTTACGGATGTGGCATCGCGTTATGGTTATATGTTTCTTTTGAAACACAGACCGGAAACTTTTGATGAATTCAAAGAGTTTCGACACGAAATAGACAAACAGATCGGCTAAAGTATTAAACTGTCACGGTTAGACCATGATGGAAAATACTTAAGCAATAAGTTTCTTATATACTTGAAAGTGTATAATATTCTTTCAATGAGGACTCCTCCCGGAACACGTCAGTCTGACGGTGTGTCCGAACTGAGAAACCGAATTTTGTTGGACATGATAAGGTTAATCATAAGTCGCTCTGAGCTACCATTTCCTTCAACGGATAAGCATAAACAATGCAAAACTTATTTTGAATAAGGTTCCATAAAAATCTGTTTGACAGACTTTATATTAGATATAAACAGGAAAGAAACTGGGATTTCTCATTCCTGATGATTTGGGAATGCTAGGCATATGTTTGGATGATACAAAACTAGAACCCAAATCGGATAAGTGCCTAATTATAGGTTATCCTAGGGAAACCAAAGTATAGTACTTATACAACTCACAAGAGAACAATGTAATTGTTGCTCGCCATGCGATTTTCCTAAGAGGAATACCTATATGCAGTGGTAAGTGGGAGGAAAGTAAAACTCGATGACAATCGGAGTAATACTATTCCAGGCACCGATTCCTTAATGGAACATAAAAAGTTCATCAAGGATGAAACTATACCAATAATCTTCGAATACACAAAAACCACGTAAGTCGGAGAGAGTCAGAAAACAACCTGGGGTATGGATTTCTGATCTCACCTCATAAAGATGTCAATCTTATTGAGGAAATTATGGCAAAATGCCATGATGTCCGAAATGGATTCCATGTATATCAACCAAGTTTAGACACTAGTTGATATACCGCAAGGCATTGTGCCTATTGGTACTATATAAGTCTTCAAGGAAGACAAACATGGAAGGCAACATACCAACGTACTAAGCTAGGCTTGTAGCGAAAAGGTATCGTTGTCAACATTGTGTCGATTATAAAGAAACCTATTACCTGTTGCCATGGATAAATCCATTTGGATAATGCTTGCTTATGCTGCATGTTTCATTCATGAAATATGACAGCTGAATGCCAAAACTGCTTACCTTAACGGAAACCTTTTGGAGGATGTTTACAACATCCTGATGGTTTTGTCGTACCAAAATAAGCAAACAAGGTTTGCAGGTTATTCGGTCCATGTATGGATTGAAGCAAGCATTGGGTTCTTGGAACTATCGTTTTGATGTAATCATAATGGTGTATGATTTAATTCAAAATGAAAATGATTCTTGTGTATATAAGGAGGTTAGTGGGAGCGCACTGACAGTGACTGTCCTAAATAAATGATGACATATCATTTCTTGTAAATGATATTCCCATAAATACAATCGGTGAAAGCTTGGCTTTCATGAAAATTCTCCGTAGAATTCTTGGGAGAAATATCATTTATTCTAGGAATAAAGATCTAATGGGATAGATCTAAAGGTTGTTAGCACTCTCCGAGAACTCGTACATTGAAATAAATGTACGCGACCTGGTGTCTCATACGCTTTGAGCATATGGAGTCACAATCAGGCCAATCCAAGTGATAGTTATTGGATTGATGTTAAGAACATCCTTGAGTATCTTAGAGGAACTAAGGATGCCTTCTTATACTATAGAGAAGGAGAACTTGAAGTGACTAGGTTCACCGACGCAAGTTTCCTAACTGATAAAAATGATAATAAGTCGTAACAACGGTACTATACAGTTTGAATAACGGAACAGTGAGCTGGAAATCTTCCAAGCAAGATACTGTTACCGAATAAACAACAAAAGTGGATTGTTGCTGCAGCTGAGGCAGCAATAGAAGCCTTCTGGATTAATAATAATCTAATTATATTAGATATAATTCTGTTAGCAGCAGAGCTAGGCTACAGCACAGGCTAAAGAATTAATGGTCTCATCAATGATCCAGATACATACTTCAAATATTCATCTGATTCGTTCGGATCATACATCATGGCGATGTGATGATCGAATAAATCGCATCAGATGATTATCATGCAAATCCGCTGACGAAAGCCTTTTCCCAGCAGAAGTTTGAGTGAACCGTACATAGTTCGGGTGTAGGACACTTGAGTGATTGGCTATAGGCCAAGTGGGAGATTGTTGGATAGTTATGACCCATAGCATCACTATTTGTACAGATCATGGTGTTGTTATACAAACTAAGTATGTGACAAAGGAAATTGCTCTTTTATCATTTGTAATTAGATAACCAAGATGTATAAATGATGAAAGGTCCATATGATTAGTTCCAGATTGAGATGATATGAGATAGTATCAATCCACGAAGGTTTAATCATTAAATATCCCTAGTCAGAGTATTATCGAGATTGGACATCGATAATGCGTAAAAGACTAGTATTACACTTGTGCGCGTAGTGGGAGCATAACAACATAGTTCTCATATATTTGGGTATAGGATACTCATGCAAGTGTAATAGCAGGTTGTGTTTACCGATGGTACGGAAACAGCTTCGCTCTGGATGGACCCCTCGGAATTCCATTGGTAGTATGACTATGTGTCTATGGAAGTCCGAATCAGGGTAGGTGTATTTGGTCTTAACCTGAGACTTGCACCGCTAATACTTGCGACAATCAATATACTTTGGTTTTGGTCGTCCAGGGCTTTAACAGGTTCTGTGTACGCCTCGTCTGGATATATTTAGAATCGTAGTGTATTGGGTGTGATGTCGAGATGGAAGTATCACTCCAGTCATAATAGAGATGATGATCACGTAGGATACGGAACTGGTTCTCTTATATGCTGCAGCTATCGAAATATTATGACTAGGTCATGTTTATCCGATTATAGAGACTAGTTACCAGAGATCCGATATGTGCTTCGTACGGGTCAGACACATTTCTAGCCCCAGGCCTTGCACGTGACATCTGATACTGGATCGAAATACGCAATACTACGTATACTATGCCTGATATAGATCGCATATTCCAGTAAAAATATTTTTGGAGAATTGGGTAGGCACGATACTTTGCTAGAAGCCAACCATGTCTTGTAAATTGGTAAAAACATAGTACTAGGTACGTACGTGTTTGGATAGTCCGACGACCGGATTTACTGCCCACATATCCGGGGATCTCATGGGTCGCTTCCCGAAGATTCACCGGTGACGTATGACTCGCACTTTATTAATCTGGGATTAATTAATGAGAGAGAAAATTAATATGGGATTAATTACGGAGATATTTTATCTGGGATAAAATATTAATTAAAGAGAGAGAACGATTAATTTGGAATTAATCGATATATTCGGAATTATCGATATATTCTTACATAGCCGATCGTTGTAAGTATGATTCCGCCATGCTTTTACGAGTATTCACATATGTTTCTTGCTTGAATTGATCCTTGGGACCTAATAGAAACCCAACATGCATTCGGCCTTATCCCGTTCGAACGTGTTTCCAAACGCTACTCGAACGCATGCATTCTGTTTACCGTCCGAATACGTTTTCGAACGCTACACGAACGTGCATGCAGTGAATCGACCTCTCTTCCTCATACTTCATGCATGTTTTCTTCTTTGGTCATTTCTTTTGCATTACATACTTAATCATCTCACTTTATTATTGACGATTTTTACGGTTATTATTTATTTATATTTTCGCATTTCTTTTTTTGATATGTTTATGGAATTATGCGCTCATTTTTATTTTATTTACTTTTATTGGTGTACAAACTTGGGTGTTGATTAAATTATCTTGCATGTGTTTCATAAGACTTGGTTACATTATTGCATAAATCTTTTCCTTACAATTGGCATAAGTAAGGGACCATTCCAAACCCAACGGTTTGAGGTCTACCCTTGCGAGGGGTGAGTGCGGCCTTAAATCATTTCCTAGTTCACGCTGGGTGGTGACTCCATTATTCTCCGGTTTAGTCCCCCGCAAGCTACTCCGTACTCCCAATGGGCCGCGAGCCCAGACATCATATCTGTACATATGTACCATGTTCCTACAGTCTGGGAACTCCACAGGGGATAGAGAATCGGCCCCGAAATAATGCCTTGTAATGTCCATGGCGTTGGTTTTGGTTAACCTAGTCTCATGTATTGCATACCCTTTTTACCGTGATGGCGTCATGTATCGTGAAGTCGCTTGCGCTCGAGGCGGCGGATTGTTATATGGCATCATCACTCGTTGGCACGTACCTTAGGGTATAAAAAAGGTGCGCTCACTTGGTCGTTCGAACCGTTGAGTGGGGAGACCTAGTTGTGGGCAACCCTTCACCGGCGGGAGCCTTTATCAATACTCCCATAAAACTACATGAGAACCATAGTTATATGACCTATAGAAGCCACCCTTTATGCTTGTGTTTGGGACCATCATCATTTGGATTCATTTGGACTTCTTGTCATGAGATGTGAACTTGTTGGGCCATTTAAACTGGGACGAGTTTGTGTCTTATGATGATTGGGCCAAAAGCTTCTAAAATGCCGATGGGCCATTTTGTGTCTGGGCCCCATATCATTTGAAGTTGTTTAGCCACGTTATTGCAAAAGTGTAAACCCGTTGGGCCTTTTTCAACTGGTACAAGTTTACACCTCGCAATAATATGATTGAATGCTTTGAAATGATAATGGGCCAACTTGTATGAAAACCTTGATGGGCTTAGAAAGTCCAAACATGATCCAAATATGCCAGGAGCATGAGTCTGATGTCTGCACTGGCTTTCATCCAAAAATGATATGCTTGTTACGACATATTTGCATACTATTGGATGCTTCCAAGTTCATCCCCACGACCGCGGTTGCTGAAAGCCCAATTCATTTTTTCCAGACAATGGCACGATCCCATAATAGGCCCAGTCCATGTTGTAAATGGGCGGTCTTTGTCTTTTACCGATGGAAAGGGATTGAGGTGACCAAAGTTCACCCTGTAGCGTAAGAGAGAACAATTTTGTGTACCCCACATTGGTGCATAAAATAAGCCATACCTAGGACATAAATGGACTTACCACGAGTGTATGAGGAATAAGGTCGGAATGATATATGTTGTTTTGAAAACCACATGCATCTAACGCATCGCATGCATACACGTATCATGTTAATCATTTGCCTTAAAAGCCATCTTAGATATAAGACCCTCAACTGGATATTGGGGAAAAGGAAGCCGAGAAACATGAAAATTTACGGCAAGAATAAAAAGGCCATTGGGGGGCCTTCAGCAAAAAAAAAAGAAAAAAAAGAAAAGAAAAAGAAAAGAAAAAAAAATGGAAAAAAAAGAGAGAAAAAATTGTTTGTTTTTGGTCCTTAATAGTTAGGCATAAGTTCGATTATGAAATCGATAGCTTCGGGGTGAAACCTTAGAAACGATAAGTTTTTGATACACTTTTATCTGATGATTTGAGTAATTGATATAGGTTAGACTCGTGAGCACTTAATCATAGGTTTATAGCAGTGAAAACCTGAGTAGTCGGCAAGGTGACTAGTTGAAGAAATTGCAGGCCGATGAATGACCGTTTCCTTAGATGTCTATCCTGATTTGCTTGTGTTATGATGTGTGATATTGTTGAAAATAAAAGAAAAGTCTCTTAAGAAAAAAATATAAACCACCTATAACCGATAAGCGTGAAGCTACCAATGGGCGAGTATTAGGACCAGCATGAGGAGAAATGCTACATTAAAGGGTAGATGTGTTGAAAAAAAAGAGAAAGAAAAGAAAAAGAGACAAAAGAAATGAAAAGAAAATCACACCATATTGAGCACAGAAAAAGCAATTGCATAGCATAATTGAGACATCTAGGTTGGTTTGACCCATCGATCTCAATTCTTAAAATGAAATCATTGAGTTGGCTTACCTAGGAATCAAGCTATAAAAGAACCTTTGCACACACACACTTTGAGTCTGGCTTAGATCATTTATTCAAAAACTCGGATTTGAGTTGCATTGAGTGATTTGAAGGTTGGGACTATTTTAAAAGCCTGTAATTGGGTTTGTTGATACCCAATTACACATCACGTAGTCCACCTTGACCTAGTGCAAACAGCGGAGAGTAGAAATCTAAATCAAGTCTGGGGGTGACCGGTCTACCACCTCGCGAATAAGGGACACAATGAGATCCTGAGCTATGGGATCAAAGAGAACTGACCAATCACCAGAAAAGATCTGGCAAAAAGAAATTGTAAGCAGACCCAGGGGGCGACCGAAGACATTTGTAGGGAAAGGGCACCAAAGAGCACAAGGAAAACCAAACCCATCGGAATAGGAAATGCATCCACGGATACATGCATACACGTCATATACATGCAATTTTTATATTATGTTTGCAGGATTTGAAGAAAAAAGGAAAAAACGGAAAGACTCAACTCGATTCGGGAACAAGACCCCCATCTCAATTCGAGAACAATACCCTCAACTCAATTCGGGAACAAGACCCTCATCTCAATTCGGGAACAATACCCTCAACTCAATTCAAGAACAAAACCCTCAACTCAATTCGGGAACAAAACCCTCATCTCAATTCGGGAATAAGACCCTCAACTCAATTCGGGAACAAGACCCTCATCTCAATTCGGGAACAAGACCCTCAACTCAATTCGGGAACAAGACCCTCAACTCAATTCGGGAATAAGACCCTCATCTCAATTTCGGAACAGAAACCTCAACTCAATTCGGGAACAAGACCCTCAACTCAATTCAGGAACAAGACCCTCATCTCAATTCGGGAACAAGACCCTCAACTCAATTCGAGAACAATACCCTTATCTCAATTCGGGAACAAGACCCTCAACTCAATTCTGGAACAAGACCCTCACCTCAATTCGGGAATAAGATGTTAGGGATATACCCTAAACCCAACTTGTGGATGGACTATATGTACATGTATTTGTAATATTTTCGTTAATTAATAAAATGGAAATCTGTATTATACGTGTCTTACGTAACTTATATGAATCATCAACATTGTAATAAAGCCCTTGGATTAATAAGACGATGGCTACCACGCCTTATGAGAATCATTACTCTTAAATGTTCCTAGTCATAGTTTTGTGAATAATCTGGGCATTCACAAAGCGGAGAGACTAGCATGATGATATGATCTGCCCTTAAGTGGGGTAGCAAATCTCATCGGCTACTAGCAGAGATTTGTACACTTTGTGTATCACGTGGATGTATGAGTTGCTTGTAACCATCGAACTGACCGTCGAAAGTTTTCATATGGAGTGTTTATCCCATATGTCTGTGAGAACTTTCATATATCGATTATATGACTAACCTTAGACTGAGGTCTTTACAATATTATGTGTGGATCAAATAACTTTGACATTCTCCTTCCCCGATTTAAAAGATCCGGTCATAAGGGTATGATTTGGTCATTTATTGAAACACATGAAGTTTGTAAAGATACAACAGAGAATCGCCACTCTCTCGGATAATATTTTCTTATAAGAGTAGTATTCCAGCTCGCGGGTTGATATGTGTGATCAATGCTTGAGACTGTGGCCGCAGCGGAAGAATCATGTGAGATTCTTGGGTTAGCACGATTCATGACACTATCAACATCATACCTTTGACCATATGGGTAGACACTTTCCATACCCTAGGTCAATAGGTGGGGCTACAGTGAGGCGAGGGACCGTATCATATGTAAATCGCATACATAATGGGTATATATATATATTTCCTTCTCATTTGGAGGCATTGGCATGTTGCTAGATGTCAACCTTTGTCATTGAAATCGAACGCCATCTGATCGGAGGATAATTTATGTTCGATTAAATTATCACAATTCATTTCATGTCCAACTTGAGGGGAACCCAAAAGGTCACACACAAAAAAGTCGAAATCAATGGTTAACAGTGCACAGTACAAATATAACAGCATATATGATTGCTGTAGGAATTGTTCATAAATGGTTCAATGTGTTTAATTGGAACAGATCATTTATGAGATTCCATAGTGGCTTAGCGATTGGTGAATGAAGATAGGGGCACTTTTGGAATTGGAATAAAAAAAATTACTATCATGTGAATAGTAATTTTTTTTTTTTTGTTATTTTGTTTTGAATTTCAATTCGGCCCAAACTCTTATTAGAGTTTTATAATCTCATTACCACTAAATTAAGATCCAATGGCTAAGATTAAATTAACTTTTATCCCACATCGGATTCTTAATTAATTTTGTTGTCTTTCAAGCACTATATAAACCCAAAGAATTCTTCACGAATTTTTACAACACAACACCCTTTCATATCTTGGGTTTATATAAGTGAGAAACTCTAAAGTTTAAGCGTAAGTTACTAATTTTTAGGATCCTTAAGTCTAATTGACTAGAGGAACCCCGAGTTAAAAGTTTTGAGGTATTTGCCTAGGCTAGCACCAAGGGCAAAATACCCGTGCACTCAAGGCGTAGTCTTACCGTTGAGTTTTGGCTTTGGTGTGTGCATCTTTGGAGGCCACACACTTGGGTGGCTCTTTGGAACGTGGAAGAGAGTGCTGAGTTTGAGAAAATCTTATAGATTGGAGGGAGGACTGGAGGAGTCTTCGGTTCAAGTAAGTCTTTTTCTTTCTTTATTTTAATTAGAGTTCTTGTGATAGTTAGCATGTTTAGGGTTATGTGATTTGCATGTTTTATGAGTTTTATGCTTAGAATATATAGTAACATGCCTAGGATTATAGAATAATAAAAATAAATAGGTATTGGGCAAAGGGAAAGCGGCATAATTTTATTTTTTTTATTTTCTGCTGCGCACTCGTGGCCGCTTCCCAACAGTGGTATCACTGCGCTATTTTTGTTTTGATTAGTTCTCACTCGTTTGAACTCGAAATTAGGTGTTTAAAAGCTCGTTGGAAAGATAACACTCTAAACTTAATTTTAGGCACAAGTTTTGCATGTTTTGGTTAAATTTTGAATTGTGAAATTGCATTTAAGGTTCACACGTCTGCAGAAAAATGTGAATAATAAATTTATTTGAATAAAATAAAATACAATATCATAATTAAATATTAATCAAAGTTATTAAATGCCAAAAATAATTCCAACATATTAAGATTTGAATTGATGATTCTATGACATGATTATTTTATGGTGCAAGCATCTAGAGACTTTCTAAGAAATAGAGATGTATTGCTTTTATCCTTAGCTAATTATTATTCAGTGATGACTTAGAGATTTATTACCTTTAAGGCTAATAAATATAAATCACTGTTTATAATAAAAGATATTATAAAAGATACAATGGATTGGGACCAAGGGGTTAATAAGACTTTACAAACTAAAGTTAATTAAAGAAAAGTATTACTAGAGTTAGATAATGATTTGGTGTCTTCCTTCACTCACTACCTTTTTATAGCCTAAAGGAAAAGCTGTGAAGACATCTAGATAATTATTTACTCAAAGCTTACCTTAAAGCATATTTAAAAGTGTTTGACTAATTTGGAGGAGGATCTATGTTTATTCCTATCACCAAAGAAATAAGCCTAAGAGGTAAGGGTATTTAAGAAAGTTCGCTCCACCATACCTCTGGGGAATTTTCAATGGAGGAATCCATTTGACTGTTATTCACTTAAACTTGCTGAAATCCTCATAATATTTAAGTCTAAAATTTTGCCTCCATTGTAAAGTATAGACCCAAGGGGCTTAAACCGTAGGGCAGCACTAGGCTTTACCAGACTACCCATACCAATTTGTCCCTAAATCGAAACTTGTCCAACCTACTTCGAGACTATACCAATGGTTTGTCCCTAATCTTCTTATTGACAATGGGACTTTCTTAGTCATATAACTCAGCGACCCTTAGGCGTGAGTCTTATAACTTATTGGCAAATATTGGGTGACCACAAGGACTATAATAAGCTATGGCATATTTGATTGCCCAACCCAATGATCAATGAATTGTGATTTATATCATAAATTGGTTGGGAACCTACCTAATTATCATATTTTATAACGACTGGCCCTAGTCGGAGTTATGGAATGATGATAATGGGATCCTTGCCCACAAGAAATCCATCATATTGGGGTTAATGTGATTTCCTTAAAATTTTAAAATAATTGAGTGGGAGCAACTTTATAGAATTAAAAGCCAATGTTATTATGAAACATTAATGAAAACATATTCCTAATTTTAACATTTTCTCTTAAAAGGTGGGTTAAAATATATTCATAAACCTTCAAATGGCAAACAGAGTATCACTTCGTTCCATCATTGATGAGCATAAGCTCAAAGGGGACAACTACAATGACTGGTTTAGAAAGCTTAAGATTTTCTTACGACAAGAAAATATTTTCTATGTTCTTGATAGACCATTTCCCCCTGAACCCGCAGAAGATATTGCCCAAGATATATTTGATGCTTGGAAGAAACACGTCGATGATGATGAGCAAGCAGTTTGCATAATGCTTGGCTTTATGTCAGAAGAACTTCAGAAAGCTCACGAAGATATGGATGCTCAAACCATCATCTGTCACTTGAAGGAGTTGTATGCAACTTCCGTTCATACCGTGAGATTCCAAGTGTCATGTGCCTTATTCCACACAAGGTATGAGGAAGGATCTGTTAGTCGACATGTGCTTAATATGATTGGCCACATTGAAAATTGGCCAACCTCGAGTTCATCATGGATCATGAGATAGGTAACGATCTTATTCTTCAGTCCTTACCAAAAGAATTCTCTAAATTTATTATGTAGTTTCATCTGTGTAAAAAAAGCTACTTTAGCAGATTGCACAGTCTGATAAAGCAAGCAGAGAAGGACTTGAAATCGGAGCTTAAAACCTTCGTCATGCTTACAGGTACGGACCTGAAGCCACGAGGCCTAAAGAAAAATAAGGGCAAGGCCAA
>SKCR01012986.1:0-34606 GCA_019454045.1 Zanthoxylum bungeanum
TTTTATTTCACATCTGCCTGGATTTGGAAGAAGCACCTATTCAAAGAAACGTAGAGCTAAGCAAATGGGTGTTTGTTACAAATGTGCACGATTTAATTGCAACACTCGTTGTCGTTCTTTAGGAATGGTGTCTGATAATCGCGAAGACAAAATTAAATTCATTAGGGATGGCTTGAGAAAGGAGTCTTTAGATGATCTATCTTCGACTCTTGAGACACATCCCAGTGGATATGTTATATAGCCATTCACAAATTACATACACAATTCCAAAAGGAAAAACAACTGTTAAGTCTCGGGAATCTGACTCAAAAAGACCCTGTTTGCCAATTTATAAGAAAATTGGATGGGAAGCTTATCCCTGACGCATAGACGTCAATCAAGCCCGTTATTTTTGTAAATATTATATCTCTTTGTCTTTTCCTAATAATTGTAATTTGTTTGTTGTTTTCTTTTATTTTCTCCGACAGGATCCAGATCTTTTTGACTATCACGATCTATTTTAACTATTTCGCTACTAATCATCCTTTGGAAGATACTTGTGCTATTTTTACTCCCCCTTTTCAGGTATTATAAATTCAACTCATCATTACACTTTTGAAGATATCCAGAGTAAAAAATGGAAGCCACTTCAAGAAGACGAGTTGAAAAACATCTGCGTGTTTTGCGGTAGTAGTGTTGGTACTAAGCCACAATACATAGAAGCAGCACAGGAATTGGGTCGAGTCTTAGCTGCAAGGAATATGCACTTAATATATGGCGGAGGCAATCTCGGACTTATGGGGATCGTTTCAAAGGCTGTACAGGAAGGAGGCAGTAATATTTTAGGAATCATTCCAAAACCCTTGGCAGAGGCAAATCTTATTGGGTCATCAAACGGAGAGGAACTGATCGTGCCAGGTATGTCTGAACGCCTGGTAGAAATGATTAATCGTGCTGATGCTTTTATTGCTTTGCCAGGTGGTTTGGGTACATTAGAGGAAATTTTTATAGTTCTATCTTGGGCAAACCTGAACATACACCAGAAACCACTTGGATTGCTTAACGTTGATGGATTTTATGATTTTCTTTGTGTGTTTCTTGATGATGCTCGGAGAAATGGGTTCGTGTCAAAACCTATGAAAGAACTCCTCTTTACTGCCAGAACTGCTCCGGATCTAATAGATCAACTCTAGCTCATGAGCCACAAGTTGACCCTATCCTATCAAAGATAAATTGGTCTGAGGACGATCGTGGTAAGAGGCGTAGAGTTAATCTGGATCTTAACCTTTAATTTCCTATAGATTTCAGCTAACCAGGTACGACCTTCTTAACTCTTCTTTTACTGTTAAGACATTGGGGACAATGTCTCATTTAGGTTTGGGGGAGGGATTAGTTGATTAGTACCTTGTTTTTAGTTTGTGTGTTGTTTTTATTTTTAGTCCAAAATTTTTCGAAAAATACAAAAAAATTGAAAAATTTTCAAAAAATTACAAAAATTTTGTGTTTTTTTTGTTTGTGTTTTTTAATTTGACTAAAAAAGTGAAATTGGTAAGAGATAGCTGAGTAAGGAGTTTCTCTTCCAGACGTATCTCAAACCTATTTCGAAACAAGTTAATTTTTGTTTATTTCATTTTGAATTATTTAATTTGTGAATTCTCCTTAAAACGGACTAAAATGGATCTTCATATGCTCAGTTGACAGGTATTATCAACATACATGGTAACATACAGACATGAGCTAAAATTGAAAAGTTTGTAATATTCAGTGCTCTAGTTTAATTGGAGGAAACATCTCAAAAGCAGTGGAGTAAAAAAAAAAAAAAAAAAAAAAAAAAAAAAAAAAAAAACGTCCGAGATCCGAGTTATTAAGTCTGTAAGGTGTTTTAACACCTAGTGCCCTAAAACCAACTGGTTTGGGAGTCACTGGCCCAACACTCGCTACATGGATCGAAAGATGCTGCAAAAATATATATATCTGAAGTCTGAGTAATTAAGTCCGTAGGGGTGTCTTAACACCTGGTGCCCTAAAACCAACTGGTTTGGGAGCCACCGACCCAAAGCTCGCTACATAGATGGAAGATATTGTATATAAATAAAAAATAGAGAAAAAATCAAAGAAAAAATCAGAAAAATCAGAAAAATTATTCCATTGCTCATTGCTGCAAAAAGATGTGAAATCTGATAGAACTTTAGGACAAAAATATTACTCTCTTATCAACTACACTTATGACTGTTGTGGGCAAAAATAGTTGTTTTTTAATATTTTGTTGGCTGTGTATATGGAGAATGGTAAAAATAATCGGAGAGTTTACTTATTTAGTAATTTAGAAAGAAACAAAACAACTAGTAACTTGGAGTAGAAGTTTCACCTGATTAGTCACTAACATCTTATTCTCTTTTCGCTTGTCTTTTTGCTTTTGTGTGCATTAGTTTTAACTAACTTTTTACTTTTGTAAAATGTTTGTGGGTATCATTGCTGTAAGCCCTCACGAGACTACAACTCGTCCACTAGGGACACCTAGGGGTTTAAAGGCTTGTTGCATACGCTAAATGCAATCGTGATCCCTACGAAAGTGGCTTAGTTAATTTTATTTTCATGTTATTTTATTTTATGTTTTGCTCGAGGACTAGCAAAATGTTAGGTTTGGGGGTGTGATGAGCGGAAAATATATCAATATTTACCGCCCCTTTAACTTAATATTTTGTTTAGTTTCTCGGGTTTGATGAACGTTTTGATATGTTTTATTTTATTTTGCAGATAAAATAATATCGGGACACAATGAAATCATTTAGGATGAAATGTGGATCAAATAAGGGCAATTATTGGACTTGATATATTAATTTTGGAGATTGGAAACTTGAAAGGGCGTTTTTGACGAAGTGCAGTTTTGGAAATTCCAGTTTTGCGCATCTGTCGTATTTTGGGCATAACTGTTTACTCCGATATCGGAGTGAGCTGATTCAAGTTCCAGATTAAAGAAGACTCAACGATCTACAACTTTGAAAGAGCAAATATTTTCGAATTCTGATGATTTCATGACCGAAATTGATGAACCATCCAGAAGTGTGTGGAGTGTAATTATTAAAAGTCATTATCAATCATTTTCAAAGCAAAATATTAATTAATTAATAATTCATAAAAATATATCAAATCAACACCAAACAAGATAAGCAATTAGTGGAGCAATTATGGATTTGGTGGAGTAATTAGTGGAGAAATTAATAATGTAATTAGTGGAGAAATTGATTGATGATTTGATGGTGGCAAAATTTTGCCTATAAATACCAAGCCATTTCATTTGTAAAATTCATACTTTCTTCCTTGAAATTCTTAATGAATAAATAAGAAGATTGTATCTAGTTTGTTTATTTTTAGTTTTCAGTAATTAATTTTCAGTTTCGCACTTTATTTTATTTACTTTTCAGTTTTTACTTTCCGCAATTTACTTTTACTCACAATACTTTTCTTTCTTTAATTTTTCAGTTTTTACTTTTCAGTAATGAGGAGGTAATTTCCCAAGCTAGGGTGAAAGGTAATTCTTTTACTATTACTATTTAGATTAATCTCCCTTAAAAATAATATATTCACTATTTAAAATACTGATTAATAAAGGATACCGCTATATTGGTCGGTTGGCAATTCAATTTAATCTGGTTTAAACCTGACTAATCAAGGATACCGCCAGATTGGTCGGTTGGTAAATTTATTTTGGTACCGCCTTTATGGCTGGATTATGGACAAATATTACCGCCTATATGGCTGGTTGGACTTAATTTGACTTAATCAGGATACCGCCAGATTGGTCGGTTGGTAAAATAATATCACAAGTTTATATATATTTTTATGGGAGATATCTAAATTAGTAGTAGTAAAAGTAATTCCTTTTACCTTAGCATTTTATTTTATTTTATTTACTTTTCAGCTTTTACTTTACCGCAATTACTTTCAAGCATTTTCATTTTATGTCTTTTACTTTTAAGTTTTTATTAGCCCTAGTTATGTGTGGTAACTAAATTAGTTATCTGGGGTTGTGATGAAATCCAATATCACCGTTTTATAAGGGTTAGATTATAGCTTGGGTAATATAAAGATTTATTTATTGTGTCTTAAACTTAATGCTTTTTCATTAACTGGCCATTAATAAAATTGATCTGGTAAATCTAAAATGAACTAGACATAGGGATTTTAGGTTTCAGCCTTAGACTCAATAGCCCACGATCTTCCTTGAGGATAGATAACCCTTTAATAGATTTCCTTACAGGATAGGAATATACCTGTTGGGCGGGGGTAGCCATAATTGGAACTTAAACTTAATGAATCCAGATAATTTGGTTGACATAGACATATGGTTCAATTGGGTTAAACTGGGTATTTGTGTCTGACCATCGACAGAGGCTTACACATAATTTAGTGTTCCAGGTTAATAAATCAATATATTACCCAACTTTAAGATAACCACTTCATCTTTAAAATGATATTGGAAGAAATCACAACCCTAGATAGTTTTTAATATTGAATTTTCTTAAAACCTATTTTCGACAATTTTATTTACTTGCTTTTAAATTTAGAATCGTCACCATTTCAAATCAATCAACTTGTTAGATATTAGTAATCATTTGACCTCATAAAATTAATAGTTTAGATATTAAGTCCTCGTGGGATCGATATTTTTATACTACTTGAACGATACGTGCGCTTGCGTTATACGTGTGTGTTTACGCCGTCAATACCCAAAGGGTAGTTCCTAAACTTAGGTATCTACGGTCGAAACAGCGACTTTCGTCCCGTTTCCGATTCGCAGAGAAATCTCGGCTTGAAGCCAGTATCCAGCTCACAGCGGATTCTGAACGTCAATACATATATTTTATGTACCACACTAAGTATTCAATTTCAATACTAGTAGTGAACATAACTTTGACAAATATATTTTTTTAAAGTTAGAGCCTCGCCCTTTCTTTAATTCCTTCGTGTCTTCCATATCCAAATGGTAGTCACTTTGGGATATGTCAATTATCCTTTTCAATATTTCACAAACCTTTGGTCCAAGCCTTGGGTTTTAGAATATCGAAATGATGTGCACCTTGTGCTACATGCCCAATTGCAAACTTTGACTTTTCTCCACTAGAATAGTCAATTAATTCTCCAAGAATTATTAATTGCAATTTTAATACTTTTAAATCTAAAGATAGATTTATTATAAAGATATTAATTAAGTACTAAAGTCATCATCACATAAATCTTCCAAAGACTTTATGCTCTACTATTTGCTTAATTATGGGCTTAGTCATAATAAGTTATTTTATCAATAAATTAACCTATTATTAATTCCCAATTGAAAATTAAATCATTTAAAACATTTAATCCAAGGATTATATATTTTAAATATTCAACCTTTCAATTCTATCTTGATTTCAATAGTCCAACTATTTAATCAATTTATAAGGTACTATTTATTATAATGATTACAATAATCCAATTATTTAATCAACTATAATTTTAATATTGATTACTATAATCCAATTATAAAATCAACTATCATTTTAATTCAATTATATTGATTACTATAATCCATTTATAAAATCAACTATAATTTTAATTCAATTATATTGATTACTATAATCCAATTATAAAATCAACTATATATTGAATGAGTTTGTATATAGTCTAACTATATATATTTAAAACAACATAAAATATTAGTCCGACTAATACTTTTGATTAATATGACGAGTAAAATAAAATGAGCGTGTTTAGCGAGTATTCGAACGAATGTTGCAAATTCAATACTTGCCTCCCACTATTTTTCGTCGAGCCTCTAACCCTCTGTGGAGTACTCGGGAAACCGCGTTTCCTAGTGGGCTAGGATCCTATTAAATAACACACAACCCTGACTTTGGCCAATAAAAAGCTGTATGCTATTCAACTAGGTAGATCTCTCAGATCAATTGGATCTCATCCAATTCCTAGATCCGGTTAGGTGGACATCCAAGTCCGAAACATTGTTATAATGTCAATGTATCCATTACATTTTCCTAACCCTATCCTCCGAATCATCTAGGCCTTGGCTTTGGCCAAAAACAAACCTAATGATTCCAGTTAAGCGGGACCCATTGACGAGGAAAGTTTCGTAATCAATGTCATTGGACAAAAAGTGATCTGACTTTGGCCAATAAAAATCACGATTTGGACAAGACACCGATTATGCAACAAAACTCTCATGATTCAAGTACATCCTTATTGACAAAGGTCTTGACTTTGGTCAAAAACAAACCAATGCCAACTTCGGATCTTGAACAAGAATCATTCAATGGAAGGATAATCGCTTAATATAGATTGAGGGATTTTCGCGTGCAAATTGGCTACCAATTTAATTATCTTTGTTAGGTCTCATCACCATACACCCTTAAACATGCATTCTAAATACATAATAAAGCGAGTATGAAATAAAATAATAATGATATGCGGATGGATACTTAACACATTGATCCTAGATCAAATCTCTCCCTTTCTCACTCAAGCTAGCACTTGTACTACTTCTACCCGTTACACTACACTTCTAAAGAAACCTCATATACATAGAGGGGAATAGGTGAGAAGAGAATACAAGAGAACGAAGGTGATAAGGCTGGACACGCAGGTCCAATTTAATAAATCGAATTTATTACAACAATTTCCAAAATTGCCCACCCATCTAATATCCATCTGATATGCATTATTCATTCAACACAACCACGTATTCACACATATAAGCATGCTATCAATCAATCTAATCAAATTAATTAATCTGATAATTAAGTGATCATCCAATGTTCAAACAACGATTTGATTTTGTTCGAGTCAAACTCGTTTTTGCGAATAAGTACTCAAAGTACGAATTCATGAATTAAATTAAACTACATACATCATTAAATCTAATTTAAACTGTATTTAATACTAATTCACTATTCAATTCCAAATTAAAATATTGCACTTTATTTTAATAAACCTTTTACGATTTAAATTCCAAATTCAATCGCGTCGGGATTCAAAGTCCGATTAACGTCCAACGTCAATTTAATTTAAGTCTAATGGGCTTCAATTAATTTCTTTAGGCATGGGCTTTGGCAACCAAAGCCCAATAGTGGAATCACCCCAAAATGCCTTAGAAATCAATTTCGGCCCATTAGGCCCAATTAAACATTAAAGGTTCATTAGTCGCATTGGGCTTTATGGTTAAGGTTTTGGGCCCAATTGGATCCAATCCATTTGGCCTAAACCAAACTTGATAAATCAAGCCCAATAAGCCCAATTACAACTTTAAATTCTAATTTCCAAAATTAGGCCCAATTAATTAAATCCAAAAATCCAATTTTCACAATTTAATTACCAAAAGTGCATTACATGATTAATCGACTAAATCAATATTTTAAAACACCAAATTAGTCTTATTAATCATATTCAATTCATTATCATATGTCAAACACATTAAATGAAAAATCAAACCCATATTACATGCTTCTAAGTCTCGGCCAAGGAAGGTTATTTTGTCCGATTTGAATTCAATCCGATTAATTACACAATCGACAACGTATTAACTTCCCGAATGATTTCATACACATCCAATGTTCATAAAATCAAAATTACCAAGACAACATTAGGGCATATCCATTCGGCCAAGGTGAAGGAAATTGGGGATTTTTGTTCAACTCAAAATTCAATCAAATTGACTTCAAATTAACATCATCCTACATGATTCTAACTTCATCCAATGAATCAAAATCAAAAATTCCAAGAATCCAAAATTTCCTTTAAATTCGGCCAACATGATATTTTTGGGGAAAAATTGTTCCAAACCATTTTTCATCAAATTAGTCCAACCAAAATGAATATAAACATGTTATAAGCATACTCAAACAAACAATTTATTCAAATCATGCTCAACAAACATTTACCCAAATTTTAAGCCCTACAAATTTCATGCTTGCAACATCAGCTCTTGATGCCATTGTTGGTTTATTTTTAGGTCCCAAGATCAATCAAGACATGAAATAATGCGTGAATACACCAACGAGATAGCGGAATACTACATTGGTTGGTTGAGTCGAATCGGCAACAAACAAAGTCCAAAAACGCACTGCCAAGGGCGCCAAACTGCAGCAGTCCACTGCCTCCATTTTCAGATTTTGAGCTGAGAAAACGGAGCTCCAAGCCTCGTCCGACGGATCCCGACTCATGGGTGAACCTCCCTACCACCTTCGCAAGTCTCGTAAGTGTGCTAGCACTTGATGTTTTACCACAAAACACCACTCTTGGCTTCCCATTTGCTTCTGTCATCAACGGCAGTTCACTGCCAAGAAGAAACAAATTGTGCCCCTGGGGCGAGAGAAGAAGAAAGAAAAGTTGCTCTCTACGTGAGCAAAGAGAGAGAATTTTTAATTGTTTCAAACGTGAGTTATTAAAAGGTGTAGTCTATTATGGTTTTATTTTATTAAAGTTGTATATCTTTAATTTGTTTTCTAAAAACAAATATATTATATACAACACAATTAATAAAACTTTTCCAAAGTCAAACTTTTAAAAGGCTACCATTAATACTACTTATTAACCTTTTACTTTAACTATTTACTTTAATAAAGCAAATAGTAATGTGTCACATCACATTTAATTTTGACGCTTGATTTGACATGTGGGCCCCACACGATATTAAATGCGAGCGGGCCCCGCAAATCAATCCCGGCTCGGTTTCGCTAATTCCGAATTAACGAATTTTCCATTACGTCGTAATTAAATGATTACGCCTAGCGAATTCACTATTCACGTCGCTAACGAATTAATTCCGAATTAACTCGTTTGCCCGAATTAAAATCCAATTTTAATTCCGCGTCGAAATCTAATTTCATTTAATATATCGAATATATTAATTCATCGATTAATTCCAAATTAATCGTTCTCTCTCTTTAGACGACATTTTATCCCGGATAAAATATCTCTGTTATTAATCCTAGATTAATTCTCTCTCTCTTCTATATAATCCCAGATTATTTAAGAGTGCGAGTTATGCGTCATCGGTGGATTATCGGGAAGCGACCCATGAGATCCCCGGATAATCTGGCAGTAAATACGGTCGTCGGAGTATCCGAATCACGTACGTACCAAGTACTACGTTCTACCGATTTACGAGACAAGGTCGACTCCTAGCAAAGCACCAAGTCTTCCCAAGTTCTCCGGACATATTCATCAAAGAATATCTAGATCTGTATCAAGCGTAGTATACAATTGTATTGTGCATATCGGCCCAGTATCGGATAGTCACGTGCTAGGGCTGGGGCTGGATAAGTGTCTGCCCCGTCCGAAACACATATCGGATGTCTGGTAACTAGTCTCTATAATCGGATATTCATGACCTGGTCATAATATCACGATTGGATGCGCATCACTAAAGAGCACTAATACCGTATCCTGCGTGACATCATCTCCACTATGACTGGAGTGATACTTCCGTCTCGACATCACATCCAATACACTACGACTCTCTGATAAACCCAGAAGAGGTGAACACAGAACCAGTTAAGATCCCCCACCACCAAAACCAAAGTTTACCGATTGTCGTAAGTATTAGCGATGTAAGTCTCAGGTTAAGACTATACACACCTACCTTGATTTCGGCCTCCCATAGACACCTAGTCATAATACCAATGGGATTCCGAAGGGTCTATCCAGAGCGAAGCTGTTTCCCGTACTGTCGGTGAAACACGACCTCCTATCGCACTTGCACAAGTATCCAATACTTATATATATGAGAACTATGCCGTTGTGCCCTCACAACGCGCACAAGTGCAATACTAGCCTATTCCGCATTATCGATGTCCAGTCTCGATAATACTACGGCTAGGGATATTTAATGATTAATCCTTCGTGGACTGATATTGTCTCATATCATCTCAATCCAGGAACTAATCATAGGGACCTCTCTTTCATTTATATATCTATGGTGATCTAATCACAAATGACGAGAGTGGCAATTTCCTTGTTACATAGTTAATTTGCCACAGCACACAATGTTCTGTGCAAATAGTGACGCTATGGGTCATATTATCCAACACTAGATTCGTAGACTTTATTTGAATGGAATCAAAACAGTCCTAGTACCCACTCTTCGAAAGTGTGGATATACGATTCTTGTTTTAGTTGTGTCCCAGACAACAATGCCACAATTAGTTTCACCTGATCAAATCAGTTTGAGCTATTTGTTTGTCATTATATATTTGAGATTTATTTATTCAAAATATAAACTCTGTTATTCACATCTAATGTGTTTATCTCAATATCATCTTTATATAATAAAATACTTTAGTGTTCTAGAATATAAAGGTTCACCCGCAGCGAGTTAAACACTGATATGGAGATAATGTTTCTAGTCAAACTGTAGTTACATTATAACAGTTTCCAATTTTAGGTACTCGCCCGAAGGGTAGTTCCTAAACTTGGATATCTACGCTTAAAACATCGACTTTCGTCCCGTTTTCAATTCGCAGATAAAATCTCAACTGAAGTCAGTATCCTGCTCAAAACAGATTCTGAACATCAATATATATTTATGTACCACACTAAGTATTTAAAATCCAATTTTAATACTAGTAGTGAATATATTTATGACAAACATATTTGAAGTTAGAGCCTTGCTCGTTCTTCAATTCCTTCATGTCTGCTTTGTCCAAACGGCAGTCACGCTTCCGCGATCCCGTTTGCCATATTTAGGCAGATATTTTAGAATATGTCATTTATCTTCCCAGAAGACTATAATGATTTTGCCTTTGCCCATTTTTCACATTCCAGAAGGCCTTTGGCCAAGCCTTGGCCTTCTAGAATATCGAAGTAAGGTGCGCCTTGCGCAACTTGCCTTATTGCAAACTTTGACTTTGTCTCCTTGAGAATAGTCATTAACTCTCCAAGAGTTAACTATTGCAATATATAGTACTTCTAAAATCTAAGTATAGATTTATGAAGATCCTTCAATTTCATTATCATACTTTAAGGATCTAATCCTTAGTTCTGATTCAGAAATTAAGGAGTCTACTACGACAAGCTTAATGGATTAAGCACTAAAGTTATCATCACATAAATCTTCCAAATATTATGCTCTACTAATTGCTCAACTCGGCTTAGGCATAATATGTTATTTTATCAAATAAAGTAACTTATTATTTTTCCAGGACCATCCTGAAATTTAATTCCAAATTTGAAAATTAAACCATTTAAATACATTTCCCTAGGATTAGGTTTTAAACGTCAATCTTTCAATTTAATCTTGATTTTAATAGTCCAACTATTTAATCAACGATTTATGTACTATTATTATAATGATTACATAAGTCCAAACTATATAATCAACTATAATTTAATTAAAATCAATTATATTGATTACTATAATCCAATTATATAACCAACTATAAATGAATAGTTTGAATATAGTCCAACTATTTATTAAAACAACATTTAAATATTAGTCCAACTAACATTTAATTTATTTGACGAATTGATATTTGTTGAGCGCGTATGGCGAGTAATTGAACGAGTATTGCAAATTCAATTCTTGCCTCCCACTATTTTTCGGCGAGCCTCTAACCCTCTGTCGAGTACTCGGGAAACTGTGTTTCCTAGTGGGCTAGGATCCCGTTAATATCACACAATCTTTACTTTGGCCAACAAATTGTATGATAATTAAGTAGGTAGATCTCTAAGATCGATTGGATCCAATCCAATTCCTAGATCCGGTAGGGGGACATCCAAGTCCGAAACATATATCTTATATATGCTAATACATCCAATGTATTACCTAACCTTTTTCCTCTGAATCAACTAAGCTTTGGCTTTGGCACAACAAACTTAGTGATCCCAGTTAAGCGCGACCCATTGACCATGGAAAGCTTCGTAATCAATGTCGATGGACAAGAAGTGGTCTTGCATTTGGCCAACAAACCACAACTTGGACAAGACACCAATATGGAACAAAGCCTTCGTGATTCAAACACATCCTCGACGGAAAAAGGCCTCGACTTTGGCCAACAAGCCAATGCCAGTCTCTGATTTTGAGTGAGAATCACTCAATGGAAGGAAAAACGCTTAATATTTTGCGAGGGTTTTTCGAGTGCTAATTGGCAACCAATTTATTATCTTTGTTAAGGTCTCATCATCATACACCCTTAAATATGCATTCTAAACACATAATAAAGCGCATATGAATAAATAATAATGATATGCGGATGGATACTTTATACATTGATCCTAGATCAAATCTCTTCATTTCTCTCTCCCGCTAGCACAAGTATCACTTCTACCCGTTACACTACACTTCTAAAGAAACCTCATTTACATTGAGGGGAATAGGTGAGAAAAAGAATACAAAGAACAGAGAGGTAATAAGGCTGGACACGCAGGTCCAATTAATAAATCGAATTTATTACAACAATTTCTAAAATTGTCCCACCCATCTAATCCATCCGATATACATTATTCATGCATCGCAACCATGTATTCACACAATGTTCAAACAATGATTTGATTTTGTGCGAGTCAAACTCGTCTTTCCGAATAAGTACTTAAAGTACGAATTCTTGAATTAAATTAAACTACATCATTAAATCCAATTTATATGCATTCAATTCTAATTCGCTATTTAATTCCAAATAAACACTACACTTTATTAATGAACTTTTACGACTTAAATTCTAAATTTAATCGTTACGGGTCTCAAAGCCCGATTAATATCAAATATTAATTTAATTAAAGTCCAATGGGCTTTTAATTAATTTCTTTAAGGTGTGGACTTTTTGTCAACTCGGGTCAAACCGAATAACCAAAATCCAATCCGGGAGTTACCCCATAAGCCCATAAATCAATCTTGGCCCATTAGGCCCAATTAAACTTTAAAGGTCCATTAAGTCGCATTTGGGCTTTATGGAAGCGGTTTTGGGCCCAATTGGATCCAACCAATTTTGCCTTAACCCAACTTTGTACAACAAAGCCCAATAAGCCCAATTACAACACAAAAGCCCAAATCCAATTTTAAGGCCCAATTTTAATTAAATCACAAAACCCCAATTTCACAATTTAATTACATAAAGTGCATTACACAATTAATTACCCAATTAACATTTCTAAAACGTTAATTAACATAACTAATCATGCTCATTTTCATCATCACATGTCCAACACATTTTGATTAAAATCAAACCCAATTTACATGCTACAAGTCTCGGCCAATGAGGGGATTTTATATCCGATTTGGTTTCAATCCAATTAATCCCACAATCGACATTAAATCAACATCCTAATTGATTCTAACTCATCCAATGAATTAAAAATCAAAAAATTCCAAGACAAAATAGGGCTAAGGCATTCGGCCAACACCAAATTTGGGGGGAAAAATTGATCCAATCCAATTTCATGAAATTGATCCAATCAAACTTCAATTCAATATGTTTTAAGCATACTCATTCATCCAATTTCACAAAATCATGCTTAAATACAAATTACCCAAATTTTAAGCCCTAAACATTTCATGCTCAAACCTTGCTCTAGATGCCATTGTTGGTTTCTATTAAGGTCCCAAGATCAATAATAAGCATGAATCAAGTGCGAATACTCATCGAAGAAGTTGCGGAATACTTACATCGATCGGTTGAGCGACGCGGAGATGAACAAAATCAACTTTCTGCCCATCTTCACTGTCACGGCAGTAGCAGTTTTTATTCATTGGTTTTGGCTCGGTTTTGGTCCTTTGTCAAGCTCTAAGCTTCGTCGAACGGTTCCCGGCTCATGGGTGGACTTCCCTATCACATTCGCATGTCTCGTAAGTGTGCTAGCACTTGAGATTTTGCCACAAAATCCCACTCTAAGCTTCCCTACTGCTCGACATTTTGACACAAAACAGTGAGCAGTTTTTGGCCCCTTGGGCGTGAGGATAGGAGAGAAAGAGAGAAGAGAGAGTTATGTTTTGTTACAAAAATTGGTAAATGGATATTCCAAAATCAAATACCAAATTTTTTGCCTCCAAAAATTTCAAGCAATAAATGCTTGCCAACCACACACATCACTTACCATCAATCAGTGAATAGTGACTGGCGTCAATCACTCAAAGTGAAAGACATCCATCACTTGATTGACGAATGATGTGACGCTAGTTGCGACTAGCGATTTGACGCTTGATTTGATGCGCCGTACTCAAATTCGAAATGTGAATGCGCTCGCAAATAATCTCGAGCTCGGGTTCGCTAATTCCAAATTAACAATTTTTCTGTTGCGTCGTAATTAAATGATTACGCCTAGCGAAATCACTATTCACGTCGCTAACAAATTAATTCTAAATTAATTCGTTCGCCCGAATTAAAATCTAATTTTAATTCTGCGTCGAAATCCAATTTCGTTTAATATATCAAATATATTAATTTATCGATTAATTCCAAATTAATCGTTATCTCTCTTTAATTGATATTTTATCCCAGATAAAATATCTCTGTAATTAATCCCATATTAACTTTCTCTCTCTACTAATTAATCCCAGATTAATTTAGAGTGCGAGTTATACGTCATCGGTGAATCTTTGGGAAGCGACCCATGAGATCCCCGGATATGTTGGCAGTAAATTTGGTCGTCGGACTATCCGAACACGTAAGTACCTCGTACTACGTTTATACCGATTTACAAGACAAGGTTGGCCTCTAGCAAAGCGCCATGCCTTCCTAATTCTCCGGAAATATCCTTACAGGAATAAAGGATCAATATCAGGCGTAATATACGTAGTATTGCGTATTTCTGTCCAGTATCGAATGATCACGTGCTAGGCCTGGGGCTGGAATTGTGTCTGCCCTGTACGAAGCACATGTCGGATGTCTGGTGACTAGTCTCTATAATCAGATAAACATGACCTTGTCATTTTATCCCGATAGTTGCAGCATTTAAGAGAACCAGTCCCGTATCCTACGTGACCATCTTCTCCATATGACTGGAGTGACACTTCCATCTTGACATCACACCCAACACACTACGATTCTCAATATACCCAGTATTGGCGTACCCAGAACCTGTTAAAGCCCTGGACGACCTCAACCAAAGTATTGATTGTCGCAAGTATTAGCGGTGCAAGTCTCAGTTAAGACCAAATACACCTACCCTGATTTCGGATTTCCATAGACACATAGTCATACTACCAATAGAATTCCGATGGGGTCTATCCAGAGCGAAGCTGTTTCCCGTACCATCGGTAAAACACAACCTCCTATTACACTTGCATGAGTATCCTATACCCAAATATATGAGAACTATGTCGTTGTGCCCTCACAACGCGCACAAGTGTAATACTAGTCTTTTACGTATTTATCGATGTCCAATCTCGATAATACTCTGACTAGGGATATTTAATGATTTATCCTTCGTGGACTGATACTGTCTCATATCATTCTCCGTCCAGGAACAAATCATAGGGACCTCCTATCATTTATATATCTAGGTGATCTAATCACAAATGATAAGAGTGAAATCTCATTTGTCATATAGTTAATTTGTACAACAACATAATGATCCGTACAAATAGTGACGCTATGGGTCATAATTGTCCAACATGAATTACCTACAAGTCTTTCTGATGAACACTCAAAGTACACATTTATTAAAAGAAAAATCAATTATTTTACACTTGTAGTTTCATTAATCCCCTTAATTTAGCATATTAATTAAATTTATGTTTTATATTTATAATGTAGGTGAAATAATACTTTGGATGCATATCTAGAAAAATGGACTTGACCTTTGGATTTTGGAGGCCAGAAATTTAATAGGGCATTCTAACAGTATACAACTTCAGAAATTCCAACCTTGTGCATTGTTCGTATTTTGGATATAGCTTTTTACTCCGATATCGGATTGAAGTGATTCTAGTTCTAGATGAAAGAAGACCAAATATCTACAACTTTGTTGTTCACAAGAGTTTCTAATTTTGAAGTTTTCAAAACCGAAATGGATGAAAAATCCAAAGTGTGTTATATGTAATTATTAAAGTTTCAAAACAAAAAAAAATAAATAATAAATAAAAAAACATGAAATAACCCACCGAAAGTGAAAGGTTGACAAATTTAGTAAAAGTTGGACAATTATCAAATGAAAACAAATAGCTTTTGAAAAATGTTGCTAAATGTTAAAATACCTTTTGAAAATTTTGCCAAATTTGTAAAAGAAATTTGCAAATTCATAATTGAGGTGTCAAACATCTCACCTATAAATAGAGGTGCTTAACACCTCATTTTCTTCAGCTTCCTCCATAGAATTCTCTCTGAAATTTTGTGAAGGGATCGAGCTCTTGTGTGTTTTATTTTTGTAAGATTTTTCTTGTAATTTCTTTTTCTTTCAGTAATAAAATTATGATTGTTTTTATTCATATTATGAGTAGCTAATTTACTTTTGCTGGGGTAAAGAGTGAAGCTTTTAATATGAAAATTTAGATTAATCTCACTTATATTATAATATATAAATGTAATCTAATGATTAATATATAATTTAATTCTAGATTAATTATTGACAAACTTTGTTACCGTCTATATGAATGGTTTTATTTATTTGGCATAATTGAGTACCTAACAGGACTTGTTATAGACAAGGTTACTACCGCCTATATGGCTGGTTTTATTTATTTTGGCATAATTATTTTCTGAAATAAATTAATTGGGTAATAATGAAAATTCATTTACTATAAAAAGTGAGATTTCTAAATTTGAAATATTAAAAGTGGATCCTCTAATCCCAACATTTTATTTTATCGTTGCAGTTTAAATTAAAATTTTCAATCCCTTCAAACAATTCAATCTTTTTATTTTTCACTCAAATTATTATTATTTTTACTAAATCTATTCCATGTGGATCGACCCCGGGCTTACCGGGTTATTTTATTACTTAGACACTCTTATACTTGGGAGTAAAGAACCACTTTGAGCGTGTCAAGTTTTTGGCACCGTTACCGGGGAATAAATTTAGTAGATAAAATCATTGTTGTAATTAATTTTTTTTTTCTTTATTTTATTTTAATTTTTTATTCTGCATCCCACATACAGACAGACCCTATTTTTAATTCTTCAAGATTATAAGAGACAAAAAATGAATTAAAATGGAGCTTGTATTTTACCAAATAATTTCTTGAACCATCCCCATCGAGAGATTCTTCCATAATTTTTTGTGAGAACTTAATTCGAGAGATTGAGACAGCTGAACGAGAAACTCAATTAGGATCTAAATTGACAAGAATCAGAGTACGTTTTTAAATCTAAATCACTGCATTTATATTTTCTTTATTTATTTTTTTCACTTTTTGTTAGTTTTAATTTTAATTTAATTTAATTTTTTTCACTTGTTTATTATTTTCTTTTTGTAAGTATTGTATTTGCATTTTTAAATTTTAGCATATAGTCTGCATTTAGGATGCATGAGACATTGGTCTCGATCATCTAACGGTAGATTAAATAGAAAGTCTCTATCACCTTCATCGTCAGTCAAAATGGCCGAGAACCAAAATGAAAATCCACATGTTCGAGTTGAAAACCCAGTTGATCAGGAATAAAATAAGTCTCAGCATGGCGATCATAATCATCCTATGACACTCAGACAATTCATGAATCCCACTAGGACAGGATCACCATCTTGCATTGTTTTTCCCCCAAATGTAGCACGTTTCAATTTTAAGCTAGATGTCATCCAACTTTTACCTACATTCCACGGTCTAGAATCAGAAAATCCTTATCAACACTTAATGGAATTTGAACAGGTATGTAACACTTGCACAAACCAAAATTGCAGCATGAATATAATTCGATTAAAGTTTTTTCCCTTTTCTTTAAAGGATAAAGCTAAAATTTGGCTGCAGAACCTTAGGTCAGGATCCATCAGAACATGGGATGATTTGCAAGAACAGTTTCTGAAAAAATTCTTTCTCCCTCATAGGACAAACTCCTTTAAGAGAAGAATCACAACCTTCACACAAGAGTCAGGGGAAACATTTTACCGATATTGGGAGAGGTTTAAAGAGATGTTAAATATTTTTCCACATCACGGGTTTGAAACATTGAGGTTGGTTGCCTACCTCTACGAGCGGTTAACACCCCAAGGTAGATAAATAGTGGAAATGATGGAGTTTAGGGATAAAAATCCCGAAGATGCACTAGATTACCTAGAACACATAGCAGATAATTCACAACAATGGGATATAATTGGCACTTATGAGTCATTTGTAAAACCACAGCCATCTGGTATAGGTATGTTTAACCTTAGGGAAGACCATGACCTTTCTGCTAAGTATGCATCTCTAGCTAAAAAAGTTGAAGCATTAGAATTAAGGAAAAGTGATCATGTCAAGTCTGTTCAAGAAGTCACCTGTCAAATCTGTAATTCAAATGAACATGTCACACAAGTTTGCCTAACTTTGCCAGCCTTGCAAGAATATCTTCATGACCAAGTCAATTCTATAAACACTTTCAAGAGACCAAATTCAAACCCATACTCCTAAACCTATAATTCTGGTTGGAGAAACCATCCAAACTTCAATTGAAGGAATGATAACCAAGCACAACCATCGCAACAACCTCCCAGAGTACACCAGAATTTCCAAAATTCCCAGAGTTATGCACCATATGTCCCACCACCTCGGAAAACCCTTGAGGACACCTTGCATGCATTCATTGAGAAACAGGAACCAAAATGTTCAAATATTAATTGATTTGAAAGATACCTTCTCTAAAATCACATATGCACTGACCATTAATGAGAAAGGAAAGTTTCCTGCCCAACTACAGCCAAATCCCAATAGTCATCAAAACTATCATGAAGGTAGTTCTGGTAATCAACAAATAGACCAAGTCAAATATGTTATTACTCTTCGCAGTGGTAAGGTCATCCACAGACCTATTCTTGAACCTCATAAAATTGAAAATAAATCAGATTCAGAGGTGACCGGCGTTGTCACACATGTATAACGCAAGCGCATATATCGTTCAAGTAGTATAAAATGTATCGATCCCGTGAGGACTTAATATCTAAGCTATTAATTTATGAAGTCAAATGTTTACGAGTATCCAATAGACTGGTGGTTTGATTGGATGGTGACTTAAAACTAAAACAAGTAAATAAAACAGTACGAAAGTGAATTAAAGGTAAAATCAATATTATTAAACTATCTAGGGTTGTGAATTCTTCCAATATCTTTTAAAGATGATGTAGTTATTTCATGTTTGTGTAATATATTGGTTTATTAACCTGGAACACGAATTTATGCAAAAGCCTCTTCCAATGGTTAGATACAAATACCCAATATAACTCAATTAATCATATTCCTATGTCAACCAAGTTACCTGAATTCATTAAGATTAATTTCAAATTATGGCTACCCTCGCCCGACAGGTATATTCCTATCATGTAAGGAAATCTATTAAGGGTTATCTATCTTTAAGGAATATCGTGGGCTATTGAGTCTAGGGCCTTGAACCTAAAATCTCTTTTCCAAGTTCATTTTAAGTTTACCAGATCAATCTTATTAATGGTCAGTTAACAAGAAGCATTAAGACTAAGGCTCAATAAATAAACCTTTATATTACCCAAATCGTAAAATAACCCATTATAAACCAGTTATATTGGAATTCATCACAACCCCAAATAATAAGTTTAGTTACAAAACATACTTAGGATTACTAAACAATTAAATAAACAAAACATCATTAAAAAAAATAACTTGGAGATAAATAAAAGTAAAATTACAATAATGAAAGAAAATGCTGGGGTTAGAGGATCCACTTTTAATATTTCAAAATTAGAAATCTCTCTTATTGTCAATATTTACCGATTAATTAATTATATTTAACCAGAACATAAAGGCGGTAATTCCATTTGTCTCATTTAAATTCAACCAACCATATAGGCGGTAACAAGGTTATTACCTAAACCGACCATATAGGCGGAAACTACGTCTGAAATGTAAAACCGACCATATAGGTGGTAAATAAGGTTGTCACCTAAACCAGCCATATAGGCGGAAACTAATTAATCTAAATTTTAATTAAAATAAGGGAGATTAATCTAATTTATTATATTAAAAGTCTCACATTTTCACCCCAGCAGAATGAGATTACCTGCTCATGCTGTAAATGAAACCACACAAAATTTTATTAATTAAATAAAAAAAAATACAAGAAAACTTAAATAAATATACAAGACACTTTCCTTTAGGTTTTCATGGAGAAATTCCTCCAAAGAAAGTATGAAAAATTACAAAGTTTAGCTTGGTATTTATAGGCAAATCTAAAGGCTTCCACTAATTTCTCCACCAATTCCTCCACCAAACATGGCACCAAACATGACATAAAACATGGCACCAAACATGGCACCAAATATGGCACCAAATCCTCCACCAAACATGCAAGCATGTTTGGTGGAAGTTTGACAATTTTCAATTTTTATTTTATTATTATTATTTTGTTTTGAAAATGACTTTAATAATTACACATAACACACTTCCGGATGTTTTATCAATTTCGGTCATGGAAACTTCAGAATTCGAAATTATTATGAACTTAAAAGTTGTAGATCTTTGAGTCTTCTTTAATCTGGAACTTGAATCACCTCAATCCGATATCAGAGTAAAACATTATGGCCAAAATATAATAATTGCGCAAATGTGGAATTTCCGAAATTGTACTTCGTTAGAACCCCATTTCAAATTTCCAATCTCCAAAATCAAAATGTCAAGTCCAGTTTTTGCCCTTATTTGTTCTACATTCGTCCTGATTGATTCCATTAAGTCCAGATTTTATTTTATCTGCAAAATAAACTAAAACACATCAAAACGTTCATAAAACTCAAGAAATTATACAAAATATTAATTAAAAGGGGCGGTAAATAATGATATATTTTCTGCTTATCACACCCCCAACCTAACATTTTGCTAGTCCTCGAGCGAAACAACAAAATAAAATGCAACAACAATTAAAATTAAACTAAGCCACTTTCGTAAGGATCACGGTTGCATTTAGCGTATGCAACAAGCCTTTAAACCCCTAGGTGTCCCTAGTGGACGAGTTATAGTCTCGTGAGGGCTTACAGTGACAATACCCACAAACGTCAATCTAATGCACACAAAAGCAAAAAGACAAGAGAAAAGAGAATAAACAAGTTAGTGACAAAACAAGTGAAACTTTTTATCCAAGTTAGTAGTTGTTTTCTTTCTTTCTAAATTACCAAATAAGTAAATTCTCCGATTATTTTTACCATTATTCATATACACAACTAATAAGGTATTAATTTGTTGGGTTCTCTAAGAACATGCCTACGATCAAATTAAGCATAAAAGATGTGAATATACAAAGTAAGATTGCGGAAAAGATACTCACTTTGATCGGTTTCTTGGATGTGTTGAGAACAAAAATTTGTCTCCTTTAAAAGTGCTTCAAGCTCCTATCTTTGATTGTATGTTGAGCTCCAAGCTTGGTGAATGAATTCAAAACTCAAGGGATGTTTCCCTATCACCTTTGTAGACCCCTTGATGTGCTAGCAATGAAGATTGTTGAATCAAAAATCAAGAAACAAGAACCCTAGGTTCACGCCCAAAATGAGAGAAAAGGGAAGAGAGGTTCACGCCCAAGTGAATGAATTAGAGTGAAGTGAGTTTCCAATTTTTGTTTAATGTATTATTGATTTCAAAAATCAAATCCATTTATAAAAAGTTAAGTTAGTAAAGTGTCCATCAAGTCAAACTTGTGTAAGTAACAAGTTACCAACAAATATGTTCACTTACTTCTTTCACCTTAAAGCAAATAAAGTTACTAGTGATGTGACTTGATGTGGGCCCCACTTTGATTCAAAATCCGAGTGGGCCCGCAAACACATTCCGGGCTCGGGTTCATTAATTCCGAATTAACAAATTTTCCGTTGCGACTTAATTAAATCAAATTTAATTAAATAATTATGCCTAGCAAAATTACTATTAAAGTCGCTCGCGAATTAATTCTAAATTAATTCGTTCGCCCGAATTAAAATCCAATTTTAATTCTGTTATGAAATCTAATTTCATATAATATATCAAATATATTATTTTATCGATTAATTCTAAATTAATTGTTCTCTCTCTTCTATTCGAATTTTTTCCCAGATAAATTCTCGCTGTAATTAATCCCAGATTAATTTTCTCTCTCTCTTCTAATTAATCCCAGATTAATTACGTTCGAGTCATACGTCATCGGTGAATCTTCGGGAAGCGACCCATGAGATCCCTGGATATGTTGGCAGTAAATCCGGTCATCAGACTATCCAAATTCGTGCGTACCCGGTACCACGTTCTTACCGATTTACAAGACATGGTTGGCTTTTAGTAAAGCATCGTGCCTACCCAATTCTCCAGAAATATTCTTTATGGAATATATAATCTTTGTCAGGCGTAGTATACGTAGTATTGCGTATTGTGATCCATATCGGATGTCACATGCAAGGTCTGGGGCTGGAATAGTGTCTGCCCCGTACGAAGCATATATCGGATCACAAGTAACTAGTCTCTTTAATCGGATAATCATGACCTTGTCATATTACCCCGATAGTTGTAACATAATAGAGTATCAGTTCTATATCACTGCGTGATCATCATCTCCATATGACTGAAGTGATACTTCCATCTTGACATCACATCCAATACACTACGATTCTCAATAAACCCAGAAGAGGCGTACACAGAACCTGTTAAAGCCACGGACGACCAAAACCAAAGCGCATTGATTGTCGCAAGTATTAGCGATGCAAGTCGCTGGTTAAGAACAAATACACCTACCCTGATTCGGATTCCCATAGACACATAGTCATACTACCAATGGGACTCCGAATGGTCTATCCAGAGCGAATCTGTTTCCATACCATCGGTAAACACAACCTCCTATCACACTTGCATAAGTATCTAATACTTAAATATATGAGAACTATGCTGTTACGCTTCCATAACACGCACAAGTGCAATACTAGTCTATTCTGCATTATCGATGTCCAGTCTCGATAATATTACGACTATGGATATTTAATGATTAAACCTTCATGGATTGATATTGTCTCATATCTTATAATCCGGAACTAATCATAAGGACTTTTATCATTTATATACTTAAGCAATCTAATTACAAAATGATAAAATAAAAATTTCCTTTGTCACATAGTTAATTTGTACAAAAACCACAATGTCTTTTACAAATAGTGACGTATGGGTCATAATTGTCCAACAATCTCCCACTTGGCCCATAGCTAGTCACTCAAGTATCTAACACATAAACTATGTACATGTCGCTCAAACGTTTGCTGAGGAATAGCTTTCGTCAGCGGATCTGCAATGTTTTCATCTGATGTGACCTTCTCGATCTTCACATCACCACGATGTATGATCTCATGAATCATATGGAAACATCGAAGAACATGCTTGGATCGTTGATGAGACCGCGGTTCCTTAGCCTGCGCTATAGCCTCGTTATTGTCACAATACAATGGAACATGCTCAGCTGCTAACGGAACTACTCCTAATCCAATTAGAAATTACGGATCCAAACTGCCTCTTTTGCTACTTCAGCTGCAGTAATATATTCCGCTTCTGTGGTTGAATCGGCAACAGTCTCTTGCTAGGAAGATTTCCAGCTTACTGCTCCGTTGTTCAAACAAAATATGAACCCGGATTGTGACTTACAATCGTCTTTATCGGTTTGGAAACTTATATCGGTAAACCTAGTTACCTCAAGTTCTCCATCTCCATAGATTAAGAACGCATCCCTAGTTCATTTAAGATACTTAAAGATGTTCTTAATCACAACCCCGTGACCATCACCTGGATCGGCCTGATAGCGACTACACATGCTCAAAGCATAGGAGACATCAGGTCGTGTACATATCATGGCATACATGATCGATCTGACTGCAGAAGCGAACGGGATCTGACTCATGTTGTCTCTCTCATCTTGAGTTTTAGGACACATGTCCTTATATAGAGTGACGACATATGATACTGGCAACAGTCCCCTCTTAGACTGTTCCATGTTGAATCTCTTCAACACTTTGTCAATGTACGTGCTATGGGAGAGACCAAACAGCTTTCTAGATCTATCCCGGTAGATCTTTATTCCCAGAATAAAGGTTGCTTCTCCTAGATCTTTCATGGAGAATTTTAATGAAAGCCAAGCTTTCACCGATTGTAGCATGGGAATGTCATTGCCAATAAGTAATACATCATCAACGTAAAGGAAAATGAATGTCAGTGCACTCCCACTAACCTTCTTATATACACAAAGATCATCCTCATTTTGAATGAAATCATATTCTTTTATGATCTCATCAAAACGTTGGTTCCAAGAACGTGATGCTTGCTTCAATCCATAAATGGATCGATTTAACTTACAAACCTTATTTCCCAGTCTTGGTAAGACAAAACCGTCAGGCTGTTGCATATAAACATCCTCCAAAAGGTTTCCGTTAAGGAAAGTGGGTTTGACGTCCATTTGCCATAGCTCGTAATCGAAATATGCAGCAATAGCAAGCATTATCCGAATGGATTTAATCATGGCAACATGTGAAAAAGTTTCGTAGTAATCGACACCATGTCGTTGACGATACCCTTTCGCTACAAGCCTAGCTTTGTACGTTTGTATGTTGCCATCCATGTCGGTTTTCTTCTTGAAGACCCATTTGCAACCAATAGGCTTTACGCCTTCTGGTGCATCAACCTGTGTCCAAACTTGGTTGGTGTACATGGAATCCATTTCGGATTTCATGGCATCTTGCCATAAATCGGAGTCGATACCTTGTATCACTTCCTCATACGTAGCCGGTTCGTCTTCCTCAATAAGATTAATATCCACATGAGGTGAGATCAGAAACCCATACCTCTTAGGTTGTTTTCTGACTCTCTCCGACCTACACGGTTCTTGTGTATTTGAAGATTATGGTACAGTCTCATCCCTGATGAACTGTTAATGTTCCATTAAGGAATCGGTGCCAGGAACAGTATCACTTTGATTTTCATCGAGTTCTACTTTACTCCCACTTACCACTGCATTTAGGAATTCCTTCTCTAGGAAAACCACATGTAGAGCAACAAATACTTTGTTCTCTTGTGGATTGTAGAAGTAATATCCTTTGGTTTCCCTATAATAACCTACAAATAGACACTTATCCGATTTAGGTTCAAGTTTGGTACCATCCAAACGTTTAACGTAAGCCCAGCAAACCCAAATCTTCAGGAATGAGAAACCCGGTTTCTTTCCTGTCCATATTTCATACGGAATCTGTTGAACAGACTTTGACGGAACCTTATTCAAAATAAGTATTACACTGTTCAATGCATATCCCCAGAAGGAAATAGGTAGCTCTGTGCAACTCATCATCGACCTTACCATGTCCAACAAAGTTTGGTTTCTCCGTTCGGACACACCGTTTAATTGAGGTGTTCAAGAGGAGTCCACTGTGAAAGAATATCATACTCTTTCAAGTAATCGAGAAACTCATTGCTAAAGTATTCTCCACCACGGTCCGACTGTAATGTTTTAATACTTTTGCCGGTCTATTTTTCTACTTCGTGTCGAAAATCTTTGAATTTCTCAAAAGTTTCCGACTTGTGCTCATAAGATACACATAACCATAACGCGATGCATCATCCGTAAAGGTTACGAAGTATTCATATCCACCTCTAGCCTGTCTAAACATGGGCCCACATACGTCACTATGAACGAGTGCTAACAATTCGGTGGCACGTGCACCTTTACCGCTAAAAGGTGTTTTAGGCATTTTGCCTAATAAACAAGATTCGCAGGCGTCATATGAATTTAGATATTCATATCCACCTTTAGCCTGGCTAAATATGGGCCCACATACGTCACTATGAACGAGGGCTAACAGTTCGGTGGCACGTGTACCTTTACCGCTAAAAGGTGTTTTAGGCATTTTGCCTAATAAACAAGATTCCCAGACGTCATATGAATTTGGATCAAATCTGTCCAAGTACTCACTCTTTGAAAGTGTGGATATGCGAGTCTTATTAATGTGTCCCAGAAGACAATGCCACATATAAGTTTCATCTTTGTTACTTAATTTAAGTCTTTTGTTTATTACATTATATGTTTGAGATTGATTTATATTCAAAATATGAAGACCATTATACACATCAGCATTACATATCTCAATATCATTTTTATACATAAACACCCAGTGTTTCTAAATACAAAAGCATAGCCACATTGGGCTAAACAAGATACATAAATAATATTCCTAGTCAAACTAGGTACATAATAAAAGTCTGATAAGTTTAGTACATGCCCCGAGGGCAGTTCCAAAATATAAGTCCCTACAGCCAAAACAGTGACTCTGGTCCCGTTTCCAACTCGTAGATCAATCTCCCATGAGGCCAGTCTCCTAGTAATCTGCAGATCCTGCACATCAATACATATATACCACAACCAGAATCAAAAATCCAATTTTTAAAACTAGAAGTAGACATGTTTATTTCTATAACAAACATACATGAAGCTGGTGCCTTGCCCGCTTTGATTTCCTTCATGTGCGCCTTGTACTCACGGCAGTCATGCTTCCAGTGACCCTGTTTGCCACACTGTACGCAGACATCTTGGGATTTGTCCTTAGCCTTCCCAGAAGACTTTGATGATTTGGCCATGCCCTTCTTCTTCTTATTTACACCTCCAATAGCCTTTGGCCAAGCCTTGGCAGACTAAGATGTTGAAGCGAAGTGCGCCTCACGCTTTTTGCCCTTCAAAAGCTCATTTTTTGATTCACGCAGCATTGCCATAAACTCTCCAAGAGTATGGTCCTGGTTCATCATATTATAGTTCATGATGAACCCGCTCCAGCTGTCAGGAAGAGACTGCAAGATCAAATCTATAGAAGTCTAAGCCTCAAAGGTTATGCCTAGCTGGCCCAACTGTTCGATCTCAGCAATCATCTGCGACACATGGTGCTCGACAGATGTACCCTCTGACATTCGAGAGTGAAAGAGCTTCTTCTACAATTCATACATTTGAGATCTAAGGTTAGATCGATGAAGGTCCTTCAATTTGTCCATCATAGTATAGGGATCCAATCCCTTGTTATGGCGACGAAATTGAGAGGTCACTGCAGCAAGCATGACGGATTGAGCAGTTGAGTTGTCATCGCTATGAGTCTTCCAAAGCTCAAGCTCAAGCGGCTGCTCATTTCCGGGCTTAAGCCCGAGAGGTCTCTCTATCGTATAGAGCATTCTCTCAGCCCCTAGGACAATCCTGAGGTTCATATCCCAGTCAGGAAAGTTCGTACCATTAAAGATATTTTCGTCCATGATAATGTCTCTAACCCCGATCTTTCCAGTCATCTTAATTGCAATAGTCTAACTATTCAATTAACGATTTTTGGGTACAGTCCAACTGTTACAAGAAAATAATAAAATATTAGACCAACTAATAAATACGTAAAATGATGAAATAATTTGAAAGCGCGTATTGGCAAGTATTTGAACGAAATTGCAAATTCAATAATAGCCTCCCACTACTTTTCGGGGAGCCTCTAACCCTCTGTTGAGTACTCGGGAAACCTAGTTTCCTAGTGGGCTAGGATCCCGTTAAATAACACATAATCTTGACTTTGGCCAACAAGCTGTATGATATTTAACTAGGTAGATCTCTAAGATCAATTGGATTTCATCCAATTCCTAGATCCGGTAGGTGGACCTCAAATTCCGAAACATATATAAAAATATATATGCCAATATATCCAATATATTTTCCTAACCTTTTCCTCTGAATCAACTAAGCCTTGGCTTTGGCTCAACAAGCTTAATGATTCCAGTTAAGCGGGACCCATTTACTTTGGAAAGCTTCGTAATCCATGTCGATGAAAAAGAAGTGATCTTGACTTTGGCCAACAAATCACAACTTGCCCAAGACATGCAATATGGAACAAAGCTTTCATGGTTCAAACACATCCGCGATGGACATTGATCTTGACTTTGGCCAACAAACCAATGCCAATCTTGGATCTTGAGAAAGAACCACTCAATGGAATGAAATCACTTAATATTTGTTGAGGGTTTTTCGCGTAAATTGGCATCCAATTTATTATCTTTGATTAGGTCTCATCATACACCCTTAAGCATGCAATCTAAAAGCATAATAAGGCGCGATAAATAAAATAATAATGATATACGGATGGATATCTCACAAATTGTTCCTAGAACAAATCACTCACTTTCTTCTCCCCGACTAGCACTATTCTAACTTCTACCCAATTACATAATACAATAAAGAAACCTCATTACATTAAGGGGAATTTGTGAGAAGAGAATTAAAAAGAGTCAAGAGATAAAGGCTGGACACGCAGGTCCAATTTAATAAATTCTAAATTTATTACAACAATTTCCAAAATTTCCCTCACCCATCTAATATCCATCTGATATACATTATTCATACAATACATCCTTGTATTCACACAAAGCATGTTATTCAATCAATCTAATCCAATTAATTAATCTTTGAATTAAGTGATCATCCAATGTTCAAACAACGATTTGATTTGCGCGAGTCCAACTCGTTTAAGAATAAGTACTCAAAGTGCGAATTCTTGAATTATATCGAACTACAATTTTAAATCTAATTTAATTTGTATTCAATACTAATTATTATTTAATTACAAATTAAATAATTACACTTTATTAATGTGCCTTTTAGACTTAGATTCTAAATCTAATCTTAATAGGTCTCAAATGTCCAATTAACATCCAATGTCTATTTAATTAAAGTCCAATGGGCTTTTAATTAATTTCTTAAGGCATGGGCTTTGGCCAATATGGGTCAAACCCAAATGCCAAGGCCCAATAAAGGAATCACCCTATTTGCCATGAAATTAATTTCGGCCCATTAGGCCCAATTAAATTAAAAGGCCCATTTATTATATTTGGACTTAATGGAATGGTTTTAGGCCCAATTTGGATCCAATCCAATTGTCCTTAACCAACTTGGTCCAACCAAGCCCATTAGGCCCAAATATAACAATTTTAGCCCAATTCCAAATTAAAGCCTAATTAATTAAATTCCAATATTCCAAATATCACAATTTATTTAATTACAGTGTATAGCCATAATTAATTAGTTAAATTAATATTTCCAAAACACCAATTTAATTAATTAATCATGCTTAATCATTATCAATTCATGTCCAACATAATTGAAGCAAAATCAAACTCCAACATGCTTCCAAGGCTCACGGCAAAATGGCATTTTTTTCATCAATTTTGATTTCAATCCAATTAAATCACAAATCAATATATCCATGCATTTTAAACACATCTAATGGTCTAAAAAATCAAAATCACCATGAGTTTCTAAGGTCCATATATTCGGCCAAGATAACCAATTAGGGGAAAATTAATCTAATCAATTTGTATCCAAATTAATCATGCATAACTCTAAGTTATCATAATCCAAACATAACCAAACACTCAATTTGACAAAATCATGCTCCAAGCAAAATTACCCAAATTCAAGTTTATGAACCCTAAATATTTCATGCATAATTTGGCTCTGATACCATTGTTGGGTTCTCTAAGAACATGCCTAGGATCAAATTAAGCATAAAAAATGTGAATATACAAAGTAAGATTGCAGAAAAGATACTCACTTTGATTGGTTTCTTGGATGTGTTGAGAACAAAAATTTGTCTTCTTTAGAAGTGCTCCAAGCTCCTCTCTTTGATTGTATGTTGAGCTCCAAGCTTGGTGAATGAATTCAAAACTCAATGGATGTTTCCCTATCACCTTTGTAGACCCCTTGATGTGCTAGCAATGAAGATTTTTGAATCAAAAATCAAGAAACAAGAACCTTAGGTTCACGCCCAAAATGAGAGAAAAGGGATGAAAGGTTCACGCCCAAGTGAATGAATTAGAGTGAAGTGAGTTTCCAATTTTTGTTTAATGTATTATTGATTTCAAAAATCAAATCCATTTACAAAAAGTTAAGTTAGTAAAATGTCCATCAAGTCAAACTTGTGTAAGTAACAAGTTACCAACTAATATGCTCACTTACTTCTTTCACCTTAAAGCAAATAAAGTGACTAGTGATGTGACTTGATGTGGGCCCCACTTTGATTCAAAATCCGAGTGGGCCCGTAAACACATTTCGGGCTCGGGTTCGTTAATTCCGAATTAACGAATTTTTCGTTGCGACTTAATTAAATCAAATTTAATTAAATAATTATGCCTAGCAAAATTACTATTAAAGTCGCTCGCGAATTAATTCTAATTAATTCGTTCACCCGAATTAAAATCCAATTTTAATTCTGTTATGAAATCTAATTTCATATAATATATCAAATATATTATTTTATCGATTAATTCTAAATTAATTGTTCTCTCTCTTCTATTCGAATTTTATCCCAGATAAATTCTCGCTGTAATTAATCCCAGATTAATTTTCTCTCTCTTCTAATTAATCCCAGATTAATTACGTTCGAGTCATACGTCATCAGTGAATCTTCGGGAAGCGACCCATGAGATCCCTGGATATGTTGGCAGTAAATCCGGTCATCGGACTATCCAAATTCGTGCGTCCCCGGTACCACGTTCTTACCGATTTACAAGACATGGTTGGCTTCTAGCAAAGCACCGTGCCTACCCAATTCTCCAGAAATATTCTTTAAGGAATATATAATCTTTGCCAGGCTCAGTATACGTAGTATTGTGTATTGCGATCCAATATCGGATGTCACATGCAAGGCCTGGGGCTGGAATAGCGTCTGCCCCGTACGAAGCATATATCGAATCATAAGCAACTAGTCTCTTTAATCGGATAATCATGACCTTGTCATATTATCCCGATAGTTGCAACATAATAGAGTATCAGTTCTGTATCCCTGGGTGATCATCATCTCCATATGACTGAAGTGATACTTCCATCTTGACATCACATCCAATACACTACGATTCTCAATAAACCCAGAAGAGGCGTACACAGAACCTGTTAAAGCCCCGGATGACCAAAACCAAAGCGCATTGATTGTCGCAAGTATTAGCGATGCAAGTCTCAGGTTAAGACCAAATACACCTACCCTGATTCGTATTCCCATAGACACATAGTCATACTACCAATGGGATTTCGAAGGGTCTATCCAAAGCGAAGCTGTTTCCGTACCATCGGCAAACACAACCTCCTATCACACTTGCATAAGTATCTAATACTTAAATATATAAGAAATATGATGTTACGCTTCTATAACACGCACAAGTGCAATACTAGTCTATTCTCCATTATCGATGTCCAGTCTTGATAATGCTACGACTAGGGATATTTAATGATTAAACCTTTGTGGATTGATACTGTCTCATATCTTATAATCTGGAACTAATCATAAGGACTTTTATCATTTATATACTTAAGCAATCTAATTAAAAAATGATAAAATAACAATTTCCTTTGTCACATAGTTAATTTGTACAAAAACTACAATGTCTTTTACAAATAGTGACACTATGGGTCATAATTGTCCAACATAATCAAATCATTTTGCCCACAATATTCATAAGTGTAGTTGAAAAGAGAGTAATATTTTTGTCCTAAAGTTATATCAGAATTCACACCTTTTTTTTGCAATGGATTGTTTTTATTTATATACAATATCTTCCATCCATGTAGCAAGCTTTGGGTCAGTGACTCCCAAGCCAGTTGGCTTTAGGGCACTAGGTGTTAAGACACCCTTACAGACTTAATTACTCGGATTTCATATATCTTTTTTTTTTAACATCTTTGATCTATGTAGTGAGCTTTGGGCCAGTGACTCCCAAACCAGTTGGTTTTAGGGCACTAGGTGTTCAGACACCCCTACGGACTTAATTACTCGGATCTCAGATGTGTGTGTTTTATTTTTCATAACATCTTTAATCCATGTAGCGAGCTTTGGGCTAGTGACTCCCAAACAGTTGGCTTTAGGGCACTAGGTGTAAAAACACCCATAAGGACTTAATTACTCGGATCTCAGATGTTTTTTTTTTCCATTGCTTTTTTTAGATGCTTCATCCAATTAAACTAGAGCACTGAATATTACAAACTTTTCACTTACAACTCATGGTCGTATGTTACCATGCATGTTGATAATACCTGTCAACCGAGCATATGAAGAGCAATAATGGAGAATTCACAAATTAAATAATTCGAAAGGAAATAAACAAAAATTAACTTGTTACGAAATAGGTTGAGATACGTCTCAGGAGTGGAAATTCCTTACACAGCTATCTCACACTAATTTTACCTGATTAGTCAAGTTAAAAACGCAAAAACACAAAATATATTATTATTTTTTTTGAAAATTTTTGAATAAAAATCAAATAAAAATAACACAAAAATAAAATAAAAACAAGATACTAGTCAATTATTCCCCTCCCCCAAACCTAATTAAGACATTGTCCCCAATGTCTAAAAAGTAGAAGAAGAGTTTAGAAAACAGTATCTGGTTAGCTGAGATTCTACATCTAAAAAGAAAATTAAAGGTTAAGATCTATATTTATCTGACGTTTTTTTACCACAATCATTATCGGACCAATTAATCTTGGAAAAGATAGGGTCAATTTTTTGTTCAAAGGCTAAAATTTGGTCAATGAAATCATGGGCAGTTCTGGCAGTAAAGAAGATATCTTTTACAGGTTTTGACACGAACCCATGCCTCCAGGCATCATCAAGAAACACACAAAGAAAATCATAAAATCCATTAGCGTTAAACAGTCCAATTGGTTTCTGGTGTATATTCAAGTTCACCCAAGATAGCAGTGTAAAAATTTCATCCATCATACCCAAGCCTCTTGGAAAAGCAATAAAAGCATCAGCACGGTTAATCATTTCCACCAGCCGTTCAGACATACCTGGCACGATTAGTTCCTCTTCGTTTGATGGTCCTATAAGATTCGCCTCTGCCAAAGGTTTTGGGATGATTCCCAACACTTGACTGCCTCCTTCCTGTACAGCCCTTGAAACGATCCCCATTAGTCCAAGATTGCCATCGCCATATACTAGGTGCATATTCCTTTCAGTAATGACTCTACCCAATTCATGTGTTTCATCAACGAACTCTAGCTTAGAACCAACACTAGTACCGCAAAACACACAGAGATTTACAACTCGTCTTCTTGAAGTGGCTTCCATTTTTTTTATTTACTTCTTAACTCTAGATGTTTTCAAGAGTGCAATGATGATCTGAATTTATAAAACCTGAAAAAGGGTGAGTAATAATAGCACTAGTACCTGCCAAATGACAATTATTAGCTAAACAGTAAAATATATCGTGAAAGTCAAAAAGTATGGATCCTGTCAGAGAAAATAAAAGAAAATAACAAAATAAATCTCAATTATTAGATAAATACAAAGAGAATAATATTTACAAGAAGTAACAGCTTGAATGACGTCTATGCGTCAGGGACAAGCTTCTCATATAATTTTCTTATAAATTGGCAAACAGAGTCTTTTAGAGTCAGATTCCCGAGACTTAAATGTTGCATTTCTTTTTGGAATTGTGCATGTAACATGTGAATTACGTGATGCACATATCCACTGGAATGCGTCTCAAGAGTTAATGATATGTCATCCAAAGACTCCTTACTCAAGCCATCCCTAATGAATTTAATTTTATCTTCACGGTTATCAGACACCATTCCTAAAGAATGGCAGCGAGTATTACATGTCATGCGTGCATATTTATAGCAAAAACCCATTCTTTTAGCTCTTCTCTTCTTAGCATAGGTGATTCTTCCTAAACCAGGCAGATATGACACGAAAGAGTCAGAGGACTCACCTGCCAATCGGACCCGTGACTCAATAATCCAACGAATGTCAATAGGAATACCTTTGATCATCAGAAGTCTCATTCGTTCCAAGCGAGCTTTGTAAACTTTCATCGGAGAGTTTTGAGGGAGAGAAATAAATTTCTTGTGAAGATTTGCGAGAACGTCTTCCATCCTGAAATGTGACTTTACTTATAAAAATTAAACACACAAAAAATAAAACACACCAAATCTGAATATATACACAATTTGCATGGGTTGCCTCACTACTAGCGCTAAGTTTAACGTCGTCAGTTAGACATGATTGCTCGAACGTTAGGCTGGATCTGAAAGTGTGACACTTTCTTTTTGTCGCTCCAATGATTCTCCCCAGTAGTGCTTGACACGCTTACTTTTAACCTTGATTGTTTCATTAGAATTGGGATCATGTAACTCAACGGTTCTATCTGGTAAAACTTGAGTGATTAAGAATGGACCTGACCACCGTGATTTTAACTTTCCAGGTAAAAATTTCAACCTTGATTTGCTGAACAATACCCGCTGCCCCAGTTCCAGTTGTATGCATACTAACTTCTCATCATGTCTCTTCTTGGCCTTTTCTTTGTACAGTTTGGCATTCTCGAAAAGCTGTATGTGGAATTCCACCAATTCATTGAGTTGGTGGAGTCTTTTCTCTTCAGTTACTTGTAGTTCAAGATTTAACTTGTTCAATGTGTAGTACGCTTTATCTTTAAGCAGTTGACATACTTTAAGTTTGTCGCTTAAACTTTTCTTTTCATTTGGGTTCTGGATGGTATTATC